>OX463858.1:18552937-18633340 GCA_949825065.1 Odontocerum albicorne
AACATTCATTGGACGCGTTAAAGATATGGCTTTTAGACCAACTCTCCTCTTAAGAGTATTAAATTATTCAAGCTGTCCTCAGTATCTGCATAAAAAATCCAATTATTTTTGTAAGTATGAACTGTCTCTCCGATCTAGTGGCGGCAAAAGGATTCCAACGCATTACGCATAGCTCGATTTTGGAACGATATTATGGTTCAATAATATGTGTTTTATCCTCATCGATTAAACAAACACTAATGAAACATTAATCTTAAAATACTCCTCGGTCCTAACACCTATATAATTCAAATCTTTATAATAATTTTCTTAAAGATTTTTTTTTAATATTTTCTAATTTACAAAGTTTAAGACATCTTTATGGAAATTGATAATTTTAAAACAAAAGTGATCGATTGCTTTACAGCAGTAAATCTACCAAATGTATTTACATGAAAGTGTTACAATAAATAAACATGAATAAATTATTTTTGGTTATATGTACCTATATACGTTGTTCATATTTTGTAGCGTTTTTTTATTGGCGCTTTGCGTCGAACGACCATTAAACTAACCAAATGTGGCAGTAGTTCCGAATATTTTAAACTAATAAATGAATATTACATTTGACAAACACATCAATGTTATTAAATTATTAAATCTAATGTTCCGTAGAAAATAACTCTGTTCCATTCGTTTAACAGCTCGTTCGTTTAACAGATATCATAATTGTAGTGGTGTTTCGTATGTACTTCAAAATAACATCATATTGACAATTGTGTTGAAATTTAGATTTTAAAGAAATCAATAAAAAAAAATTTAGTGCCTTCTTAAAATTTGATTGCGCGCTTTATTATTTTTAGTGTGCGCTATGTTTGTAAATCGTATGCACACACGCTCACAAATTAGAAGGTACATTAATTGGGGGCAACCCTAAGGACGATGCATCCTGAAGTCATTTTTATTTATTTATCAACAGGACAATGTACCTTATAACAATATTTCTTCATAGGGATGTCTCCATTGTAATTTTCGAATTTGTGATTGAGAGATCTTCGGAGAGGAATGTAATTTTGAGGTAGATTTATCTTTGTCGAATAAGTTGATTGTTGCGAAACGATCCAATTGTGGGGAGTATAATGATAGGGCTTTTGTCGTTGCTTGTCCTGTGACATGAAATGGTCTGCATCTAAGCGTTAGTGATAAGGGTGGCATGTGCAGCTTTAGGAAGCACATGAAAACAAGGTTTCTTTGTAGTACGTCTTACCTTGGTAAATCTTCTACGATTTTCTTACCAGATGTGTTTTTTAAAACTTTTGCAGAGACTGAGAAGTACTCATATCTATCTAATGGTCGCAACCACTTTCCTATCTTTACATTCAACTTATATATTTATTTTGTAATGTTTTTAATATGTCAATATTGTGTTCGAATCCACAGCTGGAGTGCCTTGATGAGTTTTTTCTCTAAACGGCACTACATAAATATCCCTTTTATTTTGATAATTATTGAACTAAATAGAAGTAGTGAGTCCTTCAGTCATTACAAAAGTGAAAAAAACTCTTAAAAAATCAATTATGCTAAAAAGAAAGGAAGATATACAATCGCAATATAAAAATTAAACAACACAAGTATTCAAGAGCACACGTCAATATTTTCACAAAAAAATATTTGCGAAGATGCCTTACGCTGCAGATCATCGCAAATATTTATTTTGTCTGTAAGCAGACTACCAGAAAAAAAATGGTGGTATTTTTCTTACCTTGCGACCCTGAAAATTAGCATGAAATACATTGAATCTACTTAAAATAACGAATGCTTTTATTATATCATCACAAGCAGTTATTTATGTTTATTTAAATGGATACACAAGCATGGAGATAAGCTACAATAATATCTAATTTTTGATCTACCCTTTTACACGAATTTCTCCCGTTACACAAAGAGGGGCATCTACTATATAGTACTAGTGAGTTTATTCATACTGATGAATATCAGCCAAGACTCTTCTCATACTGCTAGACGAGGCCGAGAACATATCTCCAGTGTCACTTTGTTGGTTCAATATCTCAATACCATGCTTGACGAAGCGTTTATCCATCATATTCGTTCTGTAAGTAGGTATGTATTTATTATAGAACAGAGGGTGATTCCAAGCACGGTTAAATTTATTGGGGGACATATAAACTTAGTGCTTTTAGTATTGAGGGACAGTAAAAAACTGGCTTCAAAAACCTTCAGTAGGAAGATCGCAATGGATTCTTGCATTCTTGTTTCAAGGCTTCTATAATTGCACAACGCGAGAACTTTAAGATTGTGAGTACATTTTGAGAAATCACCCAAGTGTTTAAAAAAATGTTTTAAAAACATAAATTATGTAAATTGGAGGATATTTTTTTATGTAGTCGTTGATAAGTTGAAGAGGGTTCTTCTTCCGCATTTCCTCAATCTCAGACCATGACTGGGAAATACGCTATTTCATTTGCATATTTAGTTTGAGTATTTTTTGTTCTTTTTTAGTTCTCGCTGCCCTTAAAAGAGATTTTGTTTTTTTTTTTCAGCTTTTTCTCATACAACAAACTGTATTTTTCCTTCTGATCCAGCCTCGAAAATTCTATAAAAAATGTACGACATTTGTATGATATAATCCAGTTACAGCTTGAAATATTTTACAATTTTATTTTCAGATTTGCTAGCAACGCCAGCACAATGAACCAGCTGTCTCACCCATTCTTGAACGGTCTGAAGCAACTTCCTCTAGGAAAGGAAAAGGAGCTTAATGCAATACGAGATTGGTGAGTATTACATATTATTAGGTTGGATGATCATTAAATAAAAAAAAGTTTTAATTTTTTAACATAATACAATCAAAATACTAAATGTTAATCCGTTCTTAAACAAGGACTAACGAATCTTACAACAACCTCCAAATCCTCGCTCGTAAGACTCGTGTTAGTTGAAAAAAGCTCAAACTAAACTTGTATCTGTTTCCATGCTACATTATGCAAATCTAATTAAATTTATTGAAGTAATCACAAAACATAAGATCTAATATTAATTATTTCTAGAAAATGCAGTTTAATTATAATACGGCTTGTTAAGAAAACTCTGAGACACTTTTGACAGCCCCTGCCTCTAGAACTAGAGAAAGGTTGTTAACGCTGTGCAGAAAAAGAGTGCTGCTATACTTCGGACACTTTGTTAGATAGGATGGTTTATTATGCTATTATCATTTCCTTCTATTGTCCAGGCTTTGCTTCCATACGTCAAAATGGGCACTTGCAACCATTGGATAAACAAGAAGTCCAGGTATAAATTATTGAAAAAATGATAATACTGAATGTATCGTCGGCATTGTTTCGTACGCGTCGTTTAATATTTTATTATCACCTCTCGAAAGCATAATATGAACATTAAAATGACGATTTATATAGCGCTGTTTAGTGAGCACACTCTCCTCAAGGGTAAGTCAGAATTCGACCCCATTATGTTGACAAATTAAAAATATAACAAAACAGAAAAAGACTTGTAAAATAAGTTGAGTTTAAAGATAAAAAGGTGGTGGCTGCGGTCGTTTGATTGGGTACGTCCCCGTATCAGCATCTGTTTTGGGAAATATGTTTATTAAGAAAACCGCAGAAAAATTGTATGGGAAGATGAACTACTAAGAAAATTTAGTGGATCTTCCGAAAAGTGATAGTAGCATAACATACTCGTACATCCTAAATTCCAAATGCGTCAATCTGCTCTTAACGAACGCGAAGAAAGACGTATAAATATCATAAAGTGGAAATAACATTTCACGCAACTGGTATTTCGTGTTGGTATAAACCTACAATTACAATATATTTAATGTTCAATAATAGGATAGCGTGATAGTGCACAATCTACAATATCGTTTCAGCTTCGGATACTAGAAAGTGGGCTGCGGTAGGAAACTGTGTCAATTACGTTTAATTTAATAATTATTGTATTTGATTGTGTAAGAGATAAATAGATTTACAAATCATATTGATTACAAGCGGTAACTGATTGTGGATATCAATAAGGAATTTTCTGTATCAATTGTGCTGAGATTTTTATTTAATATATCAGTGGTTCCCAAAAATTTTCGTTCACATTGCCTTTGTGTATCAGAATTTTTTCACGATGCCCAAAGTCAGAGTTATTATTACTTATGTTGGTGCGGTAAGATAAGTTTAAAAAATAAATTAAACATGTATTTAAAATACAAATATTTTGTGCACATTTTTTTAATACTAAGTACATATTTTGAACAATCATATCATTGAATAAACAAATCGTAATTAATGGGATAAGTGAACCTGTTATTCACCGCACATTTTCTCAAATCTTGGAATCAAACTGGATACAGCCACCATAATATTTTTGCTTCACGTTAATTTTCGTGCGATGCTTGCTTTTTATCACAGCGACCGCCGAAAACCCAACTTCGTACAAATATGTCGTCGCAAATAAAGTTAGATTCGCTTAGCTTTACCACTTAGCGGCGGATATTCATATTTTACTGATATGCAAAACTCATTTAGTTCCATGCTGGCGAATTTCCACATCGATAGTCCGATTAAAAAACCACGTAAATATTATTTCAGTGAAATTTTTGGAATATTTCGCGGCACACACTTTGTGAACCACTGTGCTCAACGATACGTCTATTGCAAGCTTTGGAAATCATGAATAAAAAAATCCATTCAAAAAACTCACACATACTCGTATATCACATGGATTATTAGTGATAATTGTTTCTGGGTAACAAACAGTAAGTAATTGTTTGATTGCACTGATGTAAAATTCTCATTTGATCAATTTGTTAAACAATGCATTAATCGGGAATTTTTAGGATCAGTAAAAGCTCATTGTATTCGATTGTGTCAGAGATAAACAAGGACACATTGATTATTCGCGGTAACATGTTGTTGATTGTTATTCGGAAATAAATGTGCTGACTGGACTGTGTTGAGATTCTTATTTGATAAATTGGTTTAACGATACATGCATTGTAAACATTGAGAATGGGTGATAAAAATATCCACATAAAAACCTGTTGTATTCAATTGTGTAAGAAATAAACAGAAATGTACATCACATGAATACTAGCGGTAACCTCTCGTGGATATCAATTAGAAATTTGCTGACTGGACTGTGCTGACATCCTTATTTGATATGGTTGTTTTACATAACATTTACTGTCATATTTCAAAATCACTCGTATGAATATTTATCGAAAAAGCCCATTGTATTCGATGGTGTAAGAGATAAACAGAAATACATATCACAAATAACGACTATTAGCGTTAACTGCTTCTTGATATTAAATTAAATTTGTTAACTGAACTGTGCTGAGATTCATATTTGACAGACCCGTTAAACGATGCATTCATTGTCAATTTATACGAGTAGAACCAGTTATAAAAATATCCGTTTGAAAATCTCATTGTATTTGATTGTGTCAGAGATAAATAGAATCACGTGGATTATTAGCGGTAACAGTTTGTAGATTCCTACCATCCTGTAAGAAATATGCTGACTGGACTGTGCCGAGATTCTTATATGATAAATTTTCTTACAATACATTTTGAATTTTCTGAATGGGTGATATAAATATCCACGCGAATGCCTATTGTATTCGATTGTGTAAGAGATAAAAAAAAATGTATATCACATGGATACTAGTGACAACTTCTTGTAGATATCAATTAGAAATTCGCTGACGGAACTATATTGAAACTCTTAATTCATTGTCAACTTTCAGAATCACTGTTAAGAATATATACGTGATAGGCTCGTTGTATTAGATTGTGTAACAGATAAACAAGAGATGTATATGACATGGATTATTAGTGGTAACTGTTTATAGATTGTTATCCAGTAAGAAGTGTGCTAAATGGACTGTGAAGAGATTCTTATTTTAAATATTTGCTTAACATTACCTTCATTTTTAAGTTTCAGAATCACTGATAAGAATATATTCGTGATAGGCTTATTGCATTAGATTGTATAACAGATAAACAGAGATGTATATGACATGGGTTATTAGGGGTAACTGCTTGTAGTTTGTTATCCAGTAAGAAGTATGCTAAATGGACTGTGAAGAGAGTCTTATTTTAAATATTTGTTTAACGGCACATTCATTGTGAACTTTCAGAATCACTGATAAGAATACATACGTGATAGGTTCATTGTATTAGATTGTGTAACCGATAAATAAAAATGTATATGACATAGATTATTAGTGGTAACTGCTTGTAGATTGTTATCCAGTAAGAGGTGTGCCAAATGAACTGTGAAGAGATTCTTATTTTATATATTTGTTTAACGGTACATTCATTGTGAACTTTCAGAACGGGTAATGAGAATATTTACGGTTAAAGACATATTGCATTCGATTTTGTAAGATATAAACAAACATGCATATAACATGGATTATTAACGGTACCTTATTGTGAAAAATAATAAGGTATTTGCTGACTATAACAGCATTCTTAGTGACTAGATACGTGATATGGTACAAGTATATTCATACATAGAGATCTACTCGTAAACTTGTTTTTTCAACTGTCATTTTGGTTGTGTTTTATTGATTTTTGCCGAGCTACGTTTTTATCCGGAGTTCTAGGCTCCTCGTTATCTATCTGTGTATTCATTCAATTGTAAGGTATTCTTCAACATATCCGAATTAGCAATGCAGACATATTGAAGAGCGTGACCAGAAGACAACGTTTTCTTATGCTTCATTTATCGTGCTTTCCGGTATTCATATATATTTTTTAAAGATTCTTCTTGTCATCTTATGACATTTCATTGGATCAAAATTTTCTCAGTACTTCAGTTTCTATCTTCAGTATTATGTTTAACAATTTGCAGCATTTATTGAAATCTTTTTACTCTAAATATTCAGGATAATGGACGTTTTCCTAAAACAATACATTTTAAATCTAAAAATACGCGTTTATCTTTCTTCTTTTTTATGTTGTTTGGTCAACTAACATACAACCTAATTGGTGGACACTTATCCGTCGTCCGTGGGTTTCGCGTTGGATTTACAATGATATCGAAAAAATATACCAGCTTCCATTTTGGTATTTTAACATATTTATTTTTGTTAAGTTGTAATATATTGTAATATAGCTTTAAGCCCACCAGGTTATATAAAGTACGTAATTTGATTGCAAATATGAAATACCAAAAAAAATAATTTTCGGCAATAATGCGTAGAAATTAAATGTGTACGTGCATAATAATGTGCAAAAATAATCATATAATGTAACATATACTAAGTATGTAGATACTTCCAAAAGCGCTTCAGATCTCACTCTCTCCCTGTCAAAGTTTGTCATACATTTTTTACAGTTGAATTCGTGACAATGTAAATATCACCGAATTGTTGGTTAATTAGATGTTACAGAAGAACAGCTGGACAAATTACAGCGTCTTCAAAATGTTTGTCTAAGATTTATTTTCAACCTACGAAAGTACAATCATATAACTTCATACCAGAAGGAATTGAACTGGTTGAATGCTAGAAATAGACGCCATTTCACCTACTGTATCTATTGTATAATATCCTTAACTGTCCCTCGCCCCCCCCTTTCAGCGTGTTTCCGACCATGTATTAGCGCGGGTAGACCGAGGCTTAGGTGGATGGATGGGGTGCAGAATGATGCAAACGTGATTGGCATCAGGGGCTGGAGGAGTGCATCCCAGGATAGGGGGGAATGGCAGCGACTGCTGGAGGAGGCCGGGGCCTACAATGGGCTGTAGCGCCATTGATGATGATGATGATGATTAGCGCTACGTTCAAACAGAGATTGTTTATTGGCCTTTCCAGTTCACCGCTCCTCATTTTTACGTCGTCCTTTACTGCCCATGCAGTGAAACTCTGGAATCAGTTACAAACCAATGTTAGACTCGCTCCGTCCTTGGCATGCTTTAAGAAGCGACTGTAAAAACTCATTTCTGGTCAGTAATATAACGTGTTTCATTCCTGATTTTTTTTCCTTTCCTCTCCACCATCCCTTCCTTTTCCTTTGATTGATGATATCTCACTTTATATGAAAAGAAATGTTCGGGTGATTGTTCATCTCCTCACGTATGTGTTCATGGATTTCGTGAGAATGGCTAGTCATTTGGAATGGAATGTTTTTAACGACCATGTAACTGTTTCATTTACTTTTGTCTGGTTGGTTGGAAAATATTGCCCCCTGGCAATTGCAGATTGTATTTGCAATAAAAGTGTTAAATTGTATTTGCAATAAAAGTGTTAAATAAAATAAATAAAATAACGAATATAGTAAATGTATAATATCATGTCTTCACCAATATTAAGACTTCGTTTTATACAATTTAATACTATAAAGGTAAAAAAATCATACTTATTTTAAGTTATGTACTCGTATCACCCTTTGGTTTATATGCAACAGACTTTTTTGTAGAAATAATTAAATGTTACATTTTAACAAAGTTACTTAATATATCGGTGAAGAATTAGAGGGCGTATTCAATTTAAAGTGCTGCTGGCGTTTTTTCTCCTATTTGATCAACATTTTTGATACCTGGGCATCCCTCTGATGTTAAAGCCTTATACACATAAAATAAATCCGAGATTATAAGAAAACATCAGAGAAAAAAAAAACAGTGGTTCTAAAGTTTTTGGAATAGAAACAAACGTACAAACTCTTCTTCTTTTTAATATTATTACAGACAAAGAACATGCAAAATATTCTTGGTTTCTGTTGTGCTTATTTTTTTATGCTAATGAACCGGTAATCAATAAATAACAGTGTTTTTGACTTCTTTCATTTTGAGACAACCGAGGAAGTATTTTTGTTTTCAGTCAACATGTTTAGAGAATTCTTTTTTTTTGTTATCTATATACACGTTAAAAACATTTATAAGTCAAATTTCCTGGTTTCTCCATTATCTTTTTTCCCAATATCCCCTCCTACTTAGCAGTAAATAAAATTGTTTAATTTGTTTTATTAAATTCGTCAAATGATATTCATGTATCGCATCAAATCAGTCTGCAATAAAGCAAATACGATGCTTGAGTTTGTAATTCGTACCACCAAACTATTCACAGATATCTATATTACGTACTCGGGATATTATATTATTCTTTGGGCAGAAGTCATTTGGAATATTGCTCTATAATACGGGCGCCAGCAGGGATTAAGTATTCACTCATGCTAGAAAGGGTTCAGAAAAGATTTATCCATTGTATCTGCATGAGAGAGTAGGGATATTATCCCTGGCTTTATCCAAGTGTCTTCTTACTGGGGATGTTTAGTTACACATCATAAGAGAGTGGAGGATCTCTTCGATTGGGTCTCCTTTTTTTTTGCTTGCTCATGGGTAAATTTAACCCATCCGTCCTGAACAGTCTTGGTTTGTATGTTCCAGATGATTATTTGAGACAACGCTCCCATAGATTGTCCTATCAACATATAAGTCGAACCAACCTGCCTTTGGAGATGCCGATAGGTATAGCAATCACACTGTTTAACCGTGTGTGTCCTCATATGGTATAGACGTATTTCATGTCTCGCTCAGCTCCTTCAGGAAAAATCTCTTGAATTTAGTGTATTACTTGAAATAATTTAATATGTTTATGTTATCTTACAGGCTACATTTTGTCAGTGTTTTAGTGTAACATATACATGTTTACATAAGTCTTAATTACAATAGTCTTCATAACCAAATTATACATTAAAGCGTTGAATAAAAAAAAATTGAAAAATAATAAAATCTACAGGTTGAAAGTTTGTGAGAGTGTGGTATAAGGACCAAATTTACAGAGAAGAAGTGTTAAAAATAAGATAAATGGAAATTTATCGTGTTTAATTGTTTATGAATGGAGAGATGGTAAAGGAAACATGTCGTGGTAGGAAAGCTTGTTGAGGTTCACCTCAATACATCTGAACTGGAATTGCAAACATATTGGAGAGCGAGGAGGCGGACAACATTGTCTTCGACACCATTAAATGATCCTTCGAGCTTTTGATCTACTGGATTAGGAACGGAACTCGCAGTTCGCATAAAATTGCGTCTGGATTTGAGTTAAAAATACGAAATGACTCCGGATAACTCAGTACATCAATAATACAATAGTATTATTATCATTTATACATAACTTAGAACTAAATCTTAAAACAACATTACAATATATTTATGGAAATATCAGATTCAAAGAAAAATACTTCACTCTAAATTGTTTTATATGTGATCAGAGTTAATGGAAAAAGGTCCGCGCAATTTCTGTAATAATTGCCCAATTTATGCAGCTAAACAATTGATAAGTTATACGAGTATAGCGAGTTTGTGATTTGATTACTACTGAACAAGAGTAACTGAAAAGGATAACCGAACAAGCAGCCTCTTGATGGATTCTTTAAGCTATCTACATCGACAATTGATCCAGCTACAACTCTAAGAGTGAGTGGTGACAACGGAAGATTCATCCAGAGTTTTTTTAATCAATAGGTACATCAAATAAATTATAAAACTCACATCCTAGTGGTGTGTTGAACACGGCGAATTTCTGTACATAATTTTCGTATTTTAATGGCTGCAAATCGAAATGTCAAAATTCCACATATTTCTGCAAGATTTATGTATTTTATCTTGTTAACCTTGAACTCTTTTTGATTGTAGAATTTCTTATATAAGTATTTACGAGCAAACATTACTAAGTATTTATTTTTCACGTTAAATACATATTTAATAGGCACCAAAGAAGGCTTTAACCATTAAAAATATGTTTTGCGTGGTTGTTTTTTGTTATATAATAATTTCAACATGACTTCTCTTGTTACACATATTAATTTGTTAATAACGTAATTTACCAGTTTGTTGTATCTGCCTTTATATAAATTATTTAAATATTTCTACACCAGACAACGGCTTGTATCAACCGTCTCACTAGGTGCATTACCTGTTCTGAGACAGCTAACTTACACTTGCGAAATTCATAAAGAAACTAACCAACAAGTGCGAGCTCCAGTCGCTCGTGATATTTGATAACAAAAATAAGTTGACACGATTTCATTAAATACCCAAAAGATTACCCTATTTATAATAAAACAAATTTTCTTAAATGTTATAAAAATGTTAATTTTGCGCGGCAAGTATATATAATAAAATACGTTAAAATTGTATATGAAAAAAACATGACTTACAAATTTAAAAAGTCTCATTTGGGCACTCAAATTATATAAATCTAGGTTTATTGCCTGCCATTTGTAGTGACACCAGTAAAGTAGGCTTTTGCTTTCATTTTACTGAAGACAAATGAACATGAAAAAGAAAGTTTATATTTTTACTGATTGTTGATTTTTTATTAGTTCCTTTATCGAAAATTGATTAGTTATTAGGCCTAATTACGAGTACGTACCACGTGAATCATCCTTTAACATACTAATAATAATAAAATTTGATGTATACAACGCCCTTTAGAGATCAGTACCGTCAAGTCTCCTCAAGTACCTTAAAATCTTCTCGAACTCCGTCGATTCCAAGAGAATTTTTATTATTCCTGCGAGGCGACCCAACAAATAAAAAATTAACAAAGTCATCTGCGTTATACATTTTAAATTATCACTCCACAGTTATAAACTAAAAGCTCACAGTTTATGATAAACTTAAACAGTTACACAAGAACTATAGTGAGACTGTAATAATTTGAAACTGTCTTTCAATCTAATTAACTATCGTTCTTTTATTATGTGTGAAAACTCAAGTGAAGGACGGCAATTGTGATCATATTCTCTAAAATTCTCGCCCTATAGTGATCACAATAAAATACCGTATCTACCAATATGTTTTAAATTTTATAAAATAAAAACTTTTTTCTTTTGTCAAGTATTAGCAACTTAGGGACGCGATGTGTCAAAAATGAATGTCAAAAATTAATAAATCAACAATAGGATCAAAATATTAAAAATATATCAACAAAAAAACAATGATATAGTTAGGTTTCCAGCCCTCTTTAACGTATTTCTTTGTGAAATTTTGTATGATGAGATGAACGTTGTATTCTTGGATAGAAAAGTTTGGAGATCTGTTTTATGTAGATGAGTGGCATGGCCGCCCGATAACGCATTGGATTTTCGTACAGAAGGTCGCCGGTTCGAACCTCGCGCTGGGCTACTCCTCTCGAATGATTCGGGGGATAAGGAAACTTGAATTCGGCCAGTCCTTTTTTTTTTTAAGAAAGAAAAACATAGCGGTGTGCGGTGTTGCCAATGACTTTGCTGGTGTGCAACGGCTCATTCAATTATAGAAGAGAAACATAAGGAAGGAAACAAAACTTTATAGCACAGCTTCGCTTTCCAACTGAATTGACATTGGAATGGCGAAGGGATCCTCAACTATGAGGCCAAGCAAAGACGCTGTATGCTGATACAATTCTGTCAATATTGTGACAATAAAACGGAACGAAATTAAATAATACAAATACAATAAAAACGTAAAAAAATAATCGAATAATAGCAAAACAAAAAACGATACAGGAAATTGAATCCAAAGAAATTAGCAATGTTGTTATAATAAATTAGCAATGTTGCAAAAACAGCGGTCTCCATGCGTGGTCTATTGAACCAAATATATTTCTTGGAAAGGAAATATCTATAGAAAGTCCCATTCAATTTATTATTGGATTATTTAATTGTTTATATGATACAGTTGTGATAAAATATAACACCCTTTAGACCAAAGTAACAAACCATGATAAGTGCAGTTGAAGAAAGCCTCTAGATGGGAGGTAGAATCACGAGTTGGGGTAAAGAAAAGTAATTATAAAATAAGGTTATATTTAGTTGATTATTCTAACATGGAGTTGCAAAATCAAAACTGAAATCTTGTTTTGTTTCATAATATTTATGATATCGCATTTTGATAGTTATTTCAAAAGTATTTTTCCTTTGTATTTCTCCGACCACCTCCGTGGCCTTGTTGGTAAGACGCTTGACTTCCACCCGTGGGTTCTGGGCGAGATTTCAGTTGATACCGGAAAAAAAGGTCTCAATCTGGTTAAATAATTCATCTGGTGTGTATGAGTGTTGTTGCCTTTTCGTGTGCGTGGTAGTAGTGCCAACAAGTACGATAATGAACAGTGAATTCCGTGCTTACTTAAGTGGTTCTATATCCGAAGGCTCGATTAATGGAACTTAAGATGAAAAAGAGCAAGCTGAGTTGGTTTGTGCACGTGGAAAGAATAAAAGAACAAATACTAACCAACTAAATATACAGAGCAAATGTTAGTGAAAGGCATGGTTGGATCAAGTGAATGATTTTTTTCAAGAAGGAAATGTAGAAAGTCAGAGAAATCGTATAAGTTGTGTGATAATGTGTATGGATGTTGAGGAGGCTAAGGATGTGTGTTGAGATAGGAAAATCTGGTGTTCTGTCCTCTCTACCTACCCCGACAGGGCGTGATGGTATGTTTGTATGAAAGACAATATTTTCTCCAGGCCACGCTATTTAATATGTCCGAAGTATCAATTCGGATTTGTTTAAGGGTTACATACGAATGATTGATTGTTGAAAGCTTCTATTCGAATTGTGTATTACAATTTAAACACATAATGTTTTACTCAATGCCTTTATTGGCAGCTTGTTCTTTTCATTAAATTATATACCAAAAGGAATCGAACCCGTAACTCCCAGATCGGAAGACAAACATTTAACCAACTAGGTGACGAATATCGACAACACACTGAGTAACCAAATAAAAATGTTAAGTAAAAAAATCATATAAAATGTTATCATCAATTGCGAACAACTTTCTCAATACAGGTGTTTCTGTCTGCCCCTAGACTAACATATTTTCACCAACCACTATGAACGGTCCTGTTCACTACTGTCTAGTGGCCGATTCTTGACCTGTTGAGCAGTTTATGACGTCAATATAATTTTTGACCAACAGTATTTTGATAGCTTCGTAAAATATTTATATATTTTTTTAACTATCATAATGATGAATTTTAAATTGGCCAATTTAACGGTGTGCCATAAAAGTGTAATAAATATTTGAGTAAATAAATCTTATTTTAATTTTTGCGCTAATTATTTAACATGTGATTATAATGCCCCCAATTACATGAGAGTCCCCAGTGGCGCAATGATGCTCCTCTGCGCCCGGGGACAAGTCACAAAATCTGCGCTCCTCTGCACAGTGTTGACTGAAACTCAAATTAATTGTCCGGCCTAAATAATAAAAACATATTTTTAACCTTAAAATTTCTTGATTTGTATTCTGAGTCGGATTTCATACGTTTAAAACTTTCTAGTAAGGCAATGAAAGCTCGTGACGTTTTATTTAAGTAAGCTACGACAAATCTGTACGAAGTAACACTTTAAATAAAAACTTCAATATATAGTTATAATTTAAGGTCGGACTATGAATTACAGTTTAAGTATCGATTAGGAATAAGGTGGAAACCGAACTGCCCAAGGCAAAGACTATGCATGAATTTATGTTTATACTTGCTAAACGCCGGGTTTTGATTTTAAAAAAATAGATATAACCGAAGTCATAGGTATCCTTATACTCCGAACACTAGGCAGAAAAAGTGCCTATGTCGTTTGAAGAGAGTAGCACAGCGTGGGGTTTGAACCGACGACCTTTCGCACGGAAGTTACCGCGCGGCAATGCACCTCAAAAAAGATTAGACTCGTTATTTTGGAATTAGAAAAATTTCTTCAAGTTAAACATCCAAGTTATTTTAATTTAACAGAAAAAAACAGTAAATTAAACTCAACTTTAGTTGTGTTTGTAAGTGTTCTTATTTCTGAAAAATACAGAAGTTTTAATATTTATCATATATACAATATATATATATAGAGAAATGTAAGAGTAATGGATCGTATTTATTTAATTTTAACGTAAAGTAAATACTAGTAATTGTTAACCAAATGAATAGTTATTTTTTATTTGTTGTGTATCGTTGAAACATTCATAATTAGAGGTTATTTTAATGAATAATCGTTCCATTTCATAAAATAATCTTTCATAATCAAATGTTAGTTTAAAACGTGAATTTACAATGTTTGAGTATGTTCGTTGCATGTAAAATATGATTTTGCACATCTTTATGCAATATTGTTTATGTATAAATATGTGCACTTATGTATTGTATTTTTGGAAAATAAAATAATAAAAAATTAGGGAAAATGCAGAGCAATCATAGTTTATTTATAAACAGTTTTCCGTTTGTGGTATTTCAATAGGTATCATCGGGAAATCGAATCCGAAAACCTCGAGTGAAAGTCAAGTGTTTTCTACAAACTAGATCGTAGAGGTCAGCTCTTCCTTAAGATTGCTAGATACGATCCAATAATCGCATATAAATTTACAAATAAAATGAACATGTGTTTTGCACAGCAATAAATATTCTTATTAATGAGCAATCCACCCACAATTGGATGATTTGTGCCACCAATTAATATTTATTTCTTTACAAAAAATCAAACTTGAACTTTCTAGCGTCATATATATAAAAAATAAAATTACTGTTTTTTTTCTTTAACCGTTGTATTTTATCACGTATGCTTTATAAGCCGACTAGTTTAGATCCATAGATTGTGTCTTGAAATTCCGGCAATGTGTGCATCGTGCCTTCAAAAAGAGATTATTACCTCTTTCTGAAGACACGATGTACCAAATCGGCTCATATCGTATAAGTGGTAAATAACAAGTTTAAATTTAAAAAAAATAAATTATAATCCATAATACAATATAATATTTGAAATTACCATGGTTTAAATGGAAAGATGAAAATTAGAGTACAAGTAAATAATAATCTTACAAACACTCCATTTTATGAACACAGTAGCCAACGTTGTTTCTTTTCATGTTGTTCTAAAAACTAAAACATTCACACTCTGTATTTACATAAATTTTTTTATTTTATCCAAGGTCGATGGTGACTTTCAAATAATATTCTACATCAACCAATGAAATTGACGTTGTTAAAAATATTAATTTTATTGTATATAGAGAAGCACAAAGACAATTACTTGTGTCTCGAATTTTACGTCTCTCTTCTTCTCCTGTCCACACCGGTATATGCCAAAACATTTCTTCAATAACTCTGCTCCCACTTACTTAATCCACAAGTACACATTTCCTCTGTCACCCAGTACTACATCCAAAAATACTGTGTGTTGGCAGCGCTCACAAATTTACAACATGCATACAATTCCTATAATATCTACTGCGGTGCGGCCAGCAATGAGAAACAACCGTACTATTTTTCCAAGAAAATCAAACGATTATCTTCAACAATTTGTGTCACTTTCGTCAGTATATACTCGTAGGTCACGTCTAAGAAGATGTCTAGCAGATATTGTATGAAAGGGACTCCATAAAATTGATGCACATAACGTCTCGTAAAGCATTACTCCGGCACTGCATTGGTGTTCAAGTAGTGCAAAAATACTGTTAATAGAACTTGATAATTTAATTCACACTTAAATATTTCACCGTTGCAGTCGTAATTATTTTTATTACAAAAAATGCAATAATTGTCTCTGAAATCTTTTTCTGTGTGTAGCCTTCACACGCTATATTTCCTCTCCAGCTAGGTCACAGCGTCCGGTATTAAATTGTATAGCTCCTACACGCCTCTAAAGAATGCATGCAGTAGGTAGCTATCATATTTACAATTTAGTCGATGGTATATATCCGCGTACTCACAAAAAAGTGACTCGACTAGGCCCCACTTGGACATATACGCAGTACGACCTACTTCGCATCTATCTTATGCAGAATACAGCACTTCTTCCGAGGTTGGGAAAAGTCAGGTAACTCCACCGGAGGGTTGCCCACAAGATGCCGGTTTTTTTATAATACGTTACACTATTTAATTGGACCGACATTTATCGACAATCGGCCGATGTTGTGCATAGTCTTCCCGATTGGACAATGGGAAGTGAGAATATTTGGCAGTGGTTCTCTTTTTTTCTTCTGTTATTAAAGATAGTTAGTCGATTTGCAACTTCTTTTCCCCTGGTCAATGAGGATTTCTTTATGAGTTATGTCCAGAGGTGGAATATTTGACACCACTGGAAACTGATATTTGGGTGTATACTGCAGAGTTATCATGACAATACGCATTCTCTATAATAGAAATATGCTAAAAAACCTTAAAAATAACAGTTGATTGATCAAATCATACATGTTTTTTTTTCCTATGATAACCAAAGTTAAAATGTATTGAAGAAGCGAGGAGACTTTTCATCATGTTATCATCAAGTGCAATTTGTAAGCTTTTCTAAAAACTTTATAACTGGTGTAAATAAAGGCTTTTGATATAGATCAATCCAAAAATCTATCTCTTTAAAATCGTGGCTTGATTAAATGAAAATTAACAAGATTAAAGTGTCAGTCACATGCCGCTTGCGGATGGGCCACGATCCCGGCTGCAAATATGTTCTGGATTAATTCCGTTCTAGACTAAAGATCATGCGTTTTTCGGTTGTCTTTTACGTGACAGATTTGATTTACTAAATGACATATCCTTGTCACGTTCAGGAATGTTGCGTTTCTTTTTTCTTCGAAGAACTTTTCCACCATACCTGTGTAGATAGCGCGTTAATTTTTTTGAAGTTTAATCAGTAAAAAATCGTTATTTTTTCCCTGTATTATGTTTACTCTTACAAAAGCGTTTTAAGCTTTGCTGTGTTAATACAAATCATTCTAGGGTGAGTGAATTTCATGCCCAAAAAAAGTTAAGCGTCTCTTTCTGATAATATGTCTTTAAACCTTTGGTCATTTAATTAATATTGTTTTTCAATAACCCTTTCATATATCTTATTTCCATTTCTCCTCTTTTGTCATAGCGACAAATTATACTTATAAACACATATGAAGGATTGTTTTACATATAAAAAAGGGCGTTGAATCATGGTAATGAAAAGCTTTCATAATAAGGTTTTGTAATTGAATATGCTGTGGAAACGTCTGCACATGAGAAGAATACACGTAGTTGATGAAGAATGATGTGATGAATGTGAACTTAAGGAATATGTTAAGTAAGATGAACAAGAGCATACTGAGATAGTTTGGACTTGAAGAAACAAATATATAGTGACAATGTGAGTGGAAGGTGTGAGAGTAATACCAAGGAAATCATGGTTGGTTAAATTAATGATATTTTGAAAGGAGGACATTTAAATAGACATAAATCGAAGAAGTTGCATAAAAAGTTTGTGTGCGTGTGGATATAGGAAAATTTGGCGGTATCTCCTCTCTGTCTACCCCAACAGGGAATGTGTATATACGTACAGTGCAACCTGAGAGGTATATTGTTATGTAGCGATCTCTTTTAACATATTAGAAAGATGCTAAGCCTGTAAGTGAAAACAGATTTAAACCCTTTTTTAAATAAATCGGGTACCATCAGGAATTGGAAGGCACGCGTCTTACTAATAGGACCACAGCGATTTTCAATTAAAATGGAATATTTTAATTTAAAATGGTTGCAGACCTCTGTATTTCTTATACTCAAATTACCATAAACGCCGCTTGCTTTCTTTTGTGTATGGAATTATTTAAGTTTATGGGATTTTGTGAGATACGAAATACCTTCCCATTAGATGTCATTATATTTTCTGTGGTTGTCAATCTTAAATTTAATATCAGTTTTGATTAGTAAAAATATATTTCATAGAAACATTATTTATATATTTTTTTAATAATACAATTCTTGGCGACGGAGTAGCAACAGAGGGACGATCTCCGTTGCTTAGTTGGTAAAACGTCTTTATCCCAACCTGGTGGTTGCGAGTTTGATTCCCGTAACTCCCCAGTTGTTTATTAAGGTTTTTGTTTGGTTTTCACTCAAAGTCTCTGCGACAAAAACCTCCACTAGGTTATACTGTATACAACGAAAGTTTAATATAATGTAATACATTTGAATTAAAAGTACTTTTAAAAAAATTAGACCAATAGGTTATGATAAAAAAAAATAGTAATATTTTTTATTATAAATATGAAAAATATACTTTGTGTCATACGCGAATAAATAGTATTTATTCCAATTGTTAATGTGTCTAAAACGACAAAAAATTAAACACGTGTGCTGGATAATTGAAAAAATAAGGAATGGTATTAGGAAATATACGGCTTGATGAACGGTGCAGCGCTTGAAACGAAGAAAAAAGCATTGAGATGTTTCGACAATATAGAAAGAACGAATAATAAAATATTTACACAAATAATTTATGCAAGTAGTATATAAACAACGAAAAGATTTAGGAGACCGAGAAAATGTGGTATCACCAAATTAGTCAAATCTCAAAAAGTTGGTCAAGTGAAAAAGCCTTTAGATAGTATGTTATGCATGACGAATTGTATGGGTGTGACAACGACGAAAGATTTGTACCAGGGAAGAATGAAGTCTATATCTGTCCTATCTGCCTACCCCAATAGGGTGACACTGATTATAAAGTTTAATGGTTTTTTGGAGATTAAAAGTTTCAGAAACATTTGTCTATTAACTATGTATTCAAATAATACCTAGCATTAAGATTCGTCACATATCAATTTGATACATCCATTGCACATCTTCCGCTTTCCAATACTAATATTTCTTTGATTAATTACAAAGCGTGATAAATCGATTTTAAATGACACCGTGCAGTAAAATATTCGTTTATACTGAATAAATAAACAATAAACAAAGACATGACATCTAGAATTCTGTTTCTTAATAAGATATCAGATGACTTGTACAGTATAGCCCTGTTTCATAATAAGATATCAGATGACTTGTATAGCCCTATTTCGTAATCAGATATCAGATGGTTTGCATATCCTTGTTTCGTAATAAGATAACATACATATCATGATTTGTATAGCCCTATCAAGTAATAAGGTATAATCTAAATTTATTACTTGTCTTGTATGGTATACTCGTGGTCCTATTCCGTAATGCATAAGATATTGTATACATTTCTCTGATAAATGTCGTTAGGACAAAATTTTCATTGCTGATTTCATTCTAAACGTGCTGAATGTATATTATTATGAAATGCAATGTTTTTTTCGACATTGTTTATCTAAATTTCTTGATCGTTTTTTGGCGTTATTTTGAAGATGGAACAAAATAAATTGTTTTTTTGGCGTGGTTGACTTTTACCTAGGATAAATATTTTACCTCTTCAATGAGGAAATAACATATGTTTCTCCACAATTCTATTTTCTTGTTTTTACTTAGTATTTGATGACAGTTGTAAATATTTTGTTTGGCTGTTTTGTTCAATTTGTTTTTAATGTTTCAAGTGTGTTTTCTTTTTGCGTTACAAACTTTCACACGTTGACTGCTGGAAGGATAGGAAGAGAGAACTGAAATTATTTAACCGTTTCAGTCCCAGTTTTTTTTACTTTTATTTGAATTACTCTTTCAATATCTCTCCCCCCCTGATATTTCTTTCCTCTCCACTGTCACTTCCTTTTCCTTTGATTGATGATAACTAACTTTTAATTTAATTTGTATGTGTCCATGAATTTCATAAATATGAATAAAGTAATACGTTTAATAAATATTTTTAACAACCATGTAACTTGCTTTATTTACTTTTGTCTAGTTGGTTGGAAAATATTGCCGCCAGGTATGCCTTGAATGGTTAAATTAATAAATAACCATTGGGATCGAATTGTTCTACAATAGTATTTCCATGTAAATTGAAACATCCAGTGTTTTTTAAAATGTATGTGGACGTATCATTCCGTTGGGACTAAAAGGTTTAATGCGTTAATGCACAACCATAATGCTAGTTAACGCTTCCTATCACTGTGACCGTACATCAGAGGATTGAATTAAAATTATCACGAGTTATTAAAATTCTCGAATATCTCACGTTCCTCTGGGGTTCAATCGCGGCGCTTCAGGAGCCTCTGATATAAGCCATAAAAATTAAACCGTTCAAAATAATATTACTATTCGTGTTTACATGTAAACACGCCTTATATTCATCAAATGAGATTAAAAACGACCTGGCGTGAATTACCTTGTTTGCGCGAAAGTGCCGATTCAGCTGCAAGTAGTAAGAAACAGTTCTACCTGTTTATGCAACTGAATAGGCATCTTTGGAGACAACTTCTCCGGCTCAAGAAAGTAGTTGAGAATTTATTACGTGAGCAAAACTCACCGCTTCGTGATGGTATTCACGAATAAATAAAGATATATACACACATTTATCAGTTATTCCTTTTTTGTTGTAGAAAGTACTTGAAGACAATCCTTTGTGAGGGGGTCTCACGAAAAATTATGATTATACATTACGACCTCCGTGGTCTAATTGATAAGACACTTGGTTCCAACCCAGGATTTATGGGTTCAATTATATTAAAGAATATTAAAAAAAATAGATTTTTTTAAATATTATTGTCTGGTTCTCACTTAAGGCCTTTTTAATGTTTTCATAATTGGTTGGAAGAGATTATAACAAATTGTAGCAGTAGATAGGTCCACCCGCCGGCCTGGCCGGGCGCATTCCATGTTAGAGTCTATGGATTCTAATTTCAAGAAGAGTGACATTTTGTTTGATATACATATTACAATTTTGACAGATGTTATATTTTATTTCATTCTGTAAAAGATATTTTTAGATAAATGTTGAATAATTGAGATATTTGTTTCATTATGGATAACTCTCCTAAAAAATCAACAAACCCGGCTGTACTGTATACAATAAAAGTGTAAAACAGCAGTAAAATACTTCATAAATATATATTATTCACTCTAAAGCCGATAGTGTTACTATCATATTTCAGAAGATCTATGAACGTTTCTTTGTAGTTCGTCTTCCCTTAGTAGGTTGTCTGCGATTTTCTTACCAAATATGTTTTTTCAAACATGCAGCAAATGCAAATAACACCCGATCAAATGGCCACAACTACCACCTTCCTGTCCTGACAGTCTAGTTAGTTATTTTTATTATTTTGTAATATTTTAATATGTTGAGAATAATCCTTTGATAAGCGTCCACTCTAAACGGTGGTGTATTAATTGCGCTTTTTATTAAGTATATTTCTGAATTAAGTTTATATTGTATACAGTGCAATCTGAGTGGTTTCATGCCTTGTGACAATCTCTCAACCAACCAGAAAGATGTTACAGAAGTCGTAAATGAAAACCAGACTAGAATCATTTAAAAAAATCGGGTATCCACAGGAATAGAACCCGCAACCCTTGGATTGGAGACATGTCTTACAAATTAGGCCATATGGTTCATTTATATATTCGATGCTCGTAATAAGTAATGTTCTATTTTATACATATTAATCGCATTTTAAGAAAGTTAACTATCTAAACAGTGATACCTTGCTTACTTATTTCAGTTAATCTGAGGTGATATTTGTGGGTTTACTTTTTTTCTGTCATTTATTTACTGTTTTTTTCTTAATCTACATATGCAAGGGTGCGGGCTGAGTGGGCGGGCTGACTGAGCGGGCTGATCTGGTGTCCTCGCGACTGGGCTCGCCTTGGACCTTTTGATTGCTTCTCTTTTAAATGTATTTTCTGCTATTTATCTTCCGATATACGAGTATATGTGATTTTGGAATGTATTTAAATATGCACATAATGTGTTGCAATCAATAAACCTATATATATTTATTTATTATTTAATAATAATAATATATAAATGGAAATCAATGATCCAAATCAATCTTAACATATTCAGTACTGGCACCAAAACGAAGCAACAAGTCCAAGAGAAATTGTTGGGCATTACCACAACACGGTACCGCGTGTTTGTCTGGCCTTTACGCAATACCCACCGTTCACAAGGTTGCTAGATTGAATCATGCGGTATGTGATTGGATTTGAACCGCAAACTATCATGCGTGTGAGTAAAACGCATAACACCATCGACAAAATCACGCCATTCCGCATCTACTTTACTAAATACCGTAACATAAACCTAGTTTTGTAATGGACTATAGATCATAATCTACTTCTACATCGATTGGTTAATGCTGAGCGTCGTTGTTCTCGGCTATGTCTGGAACTTGATGCAATCTGCCTCCATTCTTCCCGATCCTGGGCCATGTTGAATGAGCACTTTAAGATGACCCTGTTAACTCTTTTATATGGTTTGTATTCCTCTTGTTCGATTTCCTTCAACTGTCCCCGTGACCACCAGCTTCTACGGACTTCCATTAACCTTTCTGGAAACATGCCCAAAGTAAGTTAGGATACTTTTTCTGAATATTGTCGAGATTCTTTCGGTAATACACGATCATAAAATGGATGTGAAATTGCATAATTTACTAATTTCATAATATTTTTTATAAGTTTATACTTGTTCAGTATTCGATAAAAAACAAAGTAAATGGAATACTAAACTATATATATTAAAACGAAGCAAAATCAAAACCTGCTAATATATTTCATAACGTATTATTGCTAACATTGATGTATGAGAGGGAAACGTAGACATAGAAAATTAATGAGAGGAGCCTAGTAAATACGGTGGGAATGCGTGCAACGAGAAGAATAAATGTGTCGACGTTTGACAGAATATACATGTTATTACTAAGAATGAATGTATCTAAAAACGGATGTTTTAACTGCGGAGGAAAAAAGATGAGTGACTAAACAAATTTATAATGCAAGCGTGAGTGGGAGTCGTAGTGGAAGACGACCGAGAAAAGTATGGTTGGACCGAGTGAATGAAATTTTGAAAGAAGGAAATGTAAGGAGTAAGAGAAACAGAGGTACTGCATGAGATATGTATGTATATGGAGGAAGAGAAGTTATTACGTCGTTGATTGATTTGGTATTTATATTGTAGAACTCCACTTTGAACAAAATGATTTAACACTTAGAGGGGAAAAAATCTATTCAATAAGCTTAAAATAAACTAACAGACCTGTTTCGATTTATAAAATTATTGTCAAACTGTTTGAATATTTAATTTAAGTTTATTTTTTAGAATTGTTTTCATATTTAAGTGTGAAATCATTCTGTTTGAATTATGTCGTTTTTAGGAATCTTTGGCGCTACGTCCTCTCTGTCTACACCAACAGGGAAACGGTATCGTGATAATGTAGGTACGATTAACCAATAAAGTTGAAGATGTCATCAATATACACTCAATTAGTTCTTACTTCAATCTTTGAAAAATTTACGTCATTTCAATAAAGTTACCCATATTCAATAATGCACCTATTAACGGTTTCCGGATTTACAGATTTGTTGGTATTTAAAAACTTAATATCTCAAGTTAGACTTTGATAAACAGGCTATAACCACACATTTATAATAACTGAACATGTTGAAACCAATCGGAAAGGAAGTACAATAGTCTGGAAACTGACAGCTAATGTTGCTTCTTGGCATTATCTGGATGCAAGTACAGTAATTCAATGTGACTATGGTCATGTAGGCTACCTATTTTACCAAACAAAATATTTAGTTAAAAAGTAACCTTAAAATCAACTTTTTACTCAATAGTAAAGTCGGATTATCCTCATCCAAAAATTCTCTCACTACAAAGATGAACTGACATAAAAGATAAAATAGATCCTGGGCCCAACCACGGAAAATTACTGGAAGAATTCGATTTGAATTTTTATCTTAAATGTTACATACTCGTACAAACAACTTTACAGTACTTAAATATTAATCTTTTCCGCGTCCAACGAATATTGTATTCTTCTTTTTTCGAAGGACTGGTCCACTTATACCTACTCGTAGATCGATTGTTCTATAAGTGGAAAAGACGAGCTGGCGTGAAAGATTAAATAGATTCTGTGTCCAACCAGCGAAAATCACTGGAAGAATCCGATTCGATTTTTATCTTAAATGTTACATACTCGTACGAGTACAAACAAGTTTACTCTGTATTTAAATATTAATCTTTCCCGCGTCCAATGAATATTGTATTCTTCTTTTTTCGAAGAACTTGTCCACTTATATTATAGATCGATTGTTAATTTTTAAGTTTAATCAGTTGAATCTTTAAATTATCTATGATAAAATTGTCATTTTTTAAATTCATTTTATTATATAGTGACTCAAGTAATTGAATAGTGACTTTGATGTGGTGGCACTGATCATCCTAAAGTGGGTGGATTATCTTGTAAAAATATATATATTAATATATTATTCCAGGTTTTTAACTATGTTTTTAAGTATATATAAGTATTAAATTTTTGTCTTCGTTTAGTTTGGTTTTAAGCTAACTCTTGTTATTTTATTGCAATTTTTTTAAATTGTACTTTCTTTAAAACATCAAATAACCTTTTTGATTCAAAAGATAAAAAGATAACAATGTATAAATTTCAATATTGACATGTAAGCAATATAATGAATAAAATAATGTACAATAGAATGAACAAAAGCGAGTACAAGACGAATCCAACAAAATAACAAAGCAAATCAATAAAATGTTATGAATTCATTATTTATTTACTTATTGAACACTTTATTGTAAAAACAATCTGGCGGGCTTATTGCCAAGTGGCAATCTTTTCCTAACAACCAGACAATGGTAAGTAAAGGAAGTTACATGGATAATGACCAAATCAAATTTTGATTAAAAATAACCAGCGTTCAATGAAAATATCGAAAACCACCGTCCACGAATATTTGGTGATTTTTTTGAGTTTAACTTTGACCTAAAAATGTGAAATTCCTTTTCTAGGTCGCTATTTTACTAAATTGCAACAAGTTTTATCTAGATTCGTGAGTTTCATTATAGACGAAGTGACCCTAAAAATGATGAAAACTATGTGAAAACAACTCGTTGTCCTCGCTGCATTATTTGACCCAGATATTATGTTTGAAGTATCAGTTAAGAAAACAAGTATTTAAAAGGCATCCGTGAGTCATACACGCGAATTTCTCGGTCCACTTCTTTTGAGTGTTAAACACGAATATGGAAGGGCTATGTAGCAGGTCCTCAAAGTTAATAAAATATTTAGAAACTGACCTTACTTACGTCGGGATTTGTGAACCCCGTCAATTATGTCAGCCTGGAATTAATTTAGATTGTCATCTTCCACATTCCTTGTAGGCTCGTCCGGCAAAATGTTTCATTCTAAAGTAAAGCAGTTACCACAAATTATTTGCAAAACACCTGCATAATAAGACAGCACAGATTACGCAATCAATATGGACATTGTATGAGCTGCCAAGTGTCTTTGAATGTTTAGGGGACCTTCCTGGCACGCGATGTCTTGCGGAAATCTCGTGTGCCGCTATATACTAGTTAGTACATATGTGATTCTGTCACTGCCCACCCTATCTGCATGTTCACGCCAGTATCTCCTCTTCCTGCTCATCTGACTAAATCATCCGTATTACATGTGCTATGTGATGGACATTTATCCTAATTTTAGTCCATAAAGTGAACCCGATTGCTTAAACCAAATGTTTTAATTTGTTCTTGGACAGCTTCCTAACTCCTGCAGATAAGCGAAGCGCTAGAAAAGTGATATCTGTTTATTTATCTAAACGAAATATATTATGTTATCTGACCACATTTACGCTTTGCTCCTACACTATTAATTGAAAAGAGATGAAGATATCTCTTTCTCCAAACTTAGTATATAAGCGTCCAGAATGCCCAAATTCTTTAGGTAAATTTTCACTAGGGACGGACGAGGTCACTATGACGTTCCGTCCCGTAAATACGAGCATATCTCTGTGATATATTAAAATGTAATAATTGTAATAGTCATCTCAATATGTTGTTGAAGAAAGTGCGTTTTTTTCCATTATCACTCCCGACTTCCGACATAACACAGGTCTGTCAGACGTGAAAACTTCTGATCTTATATCAGAGAGATTTTCTAGCGATATTTTGTAATAAATATTCTCATCTTGGATATTTGATGAAGGATCATTGTTTTAGTGGTGTCTTCTCTGATATCAATAGTAACAGATACTATCAATCTTAAATACAAATTCGGGCCTATCATTCCCATTGCCAGTTCTCAAACTAAATTTGAATCTTAACCTTGGCTTAAGCCTGTTTTAATTCCGGCACCAAAGATTAAGTACTTGACAACACAGTTTATTATTTCTTATTGATTTTATCAATACGAAGGTCCCCTAAACTTGTGGAAACCTATGGTAAAAGTATGTTTGGCCTCATCGTTCACAAATATGTTTTAACCTTTCACGGTCATTTGTCTTGTACTTTAAGAAGGCTGTAATGTTTTTCAAGAACGCTTAGTAATTAGATGAATGTTGTTTGAAAAGATTTTGTAATATAGAATGGTCTGGTTTTACAGTGTTTTAAGAGATACGTGAATATAACATAATATGTACTTTCAAAATATTTAATGGTTAGCTGTCGTTTGCACTTTTGTATTAAAAGTACTAAATATTTTTTTAAACGTTTTGTTTTATTATGTTCAATTATATTATGTTATGTGATATTCCACAACATTATGCTATGTGATAATTCACAACATTTTGTTATGTAATGGGCCAAAACATTCTGTGATGTGATAGTTCACAACATTCTGTTATGTGATTGTCGACAACATTCTGTTATGTGCTAGTCCACAACATTCTGTTATGTGATAGTCCACAACACTATTTTAGTACCTACTTTGATATATGGGAGTGACATATGGACTTGAAAAAATCTGCAAGGAGTCAATTAAATGCTGTAAAGCGTGCACTGAGGAGAATACATGGGGCAAAAATATATCACTGAATATGGAATGAAGTAATTAGGGATGAATGTGAACTTGAGGTTGATATGTTGAGTAAGATGAAGAAGATTGAGATTGTTTGGACATGTAGAACGAATGAATCAAGAAATACTAACAAAACAAAATATACGCAGTATATTGCAGTGGTCGGCAACCTATGGCACGCGGAAGGTTTTTTGATGGCACAGCATAAATAATGAAAATCTTCAGTACATCAAACGGCTCGTTTTCTTTCACGAAATTAATAAGTTTTTGGGGAAACATAAAATTTCTCTCTGCGCGGCTCATTTTCTTGAAGAAAGTTATTAGTTATGAGGGAATAAATCCATAATTTTTTGCTGCGCTAAATCTCGCTTCAATTTTGAACAAGACCTCCAATTTATATTGCGCATGGGGTCATGTAAGTAATTTTAATAATAATGAAGTAATATAATAGTCAACTTCTTAAAGATAGATTTTTCTTTAAGAAACTGACTTTAATATTACTTCACGCACGCGGAGTTGTATAGGTTGCCGACCGCTGGTATAGTGTACGATATAGTGCAAATGTAAATGGAAGACGTGATAGAGAAAGAACAAGTAAAGTATGGTTAAATGAATTGATGCTATTTTGAAATAGAATCAGAGAAATCGTAGGAGTTGTATGAAAAGGTGGGACGACCTTCGTGGCCTGGTGGTAAGGCGCTTGTCTGCCGATCCGGAGGTGGCGGGTTCGATCCCCGCTGGAATCCAGATTTAAAAAAAATGGATTTCAGTTTGTTTTTCACTTAGGGCCCATTTAAACATCTTTCTGGTTGGTTGGAAGAGATTGCCATATGGCAATAAGCTCGCCAGGTAAAAAAAAGTTGTATGGATGTAGAAGAGGCGAAGGATGCGTATTGAGATAGAAAAAATGGAATCTGTCCTCTCTGCCTACTCCAACAGAGAAATCGCGTGACGGTAGATACATATATGTATGTATAAGATGGGCGCATACGTTCATTTTTCATCCATAAAACAAACATCAAATTTAACTCTTTAACTGCAGGTTCCATAAACTATAAGTTTAGAAATATAACACTAAACATATCAGGCATTTGAGCTTACTAAAACTAAATTTTCATAATTATCTTAGTTGGTTTTTTGAAATATCTCTGTCGTGCTAAGTGAAAGATAATAATGTCAAATTTAAAATGTTCCTTTACTTAAATAATGGTGGAGAATGATGTCACTAATACCATGGACGGTAAAGCCAACTAAAGCTTCCATTTTCACCCACGAAGAACTGAGAGTCATTGACAGACTGACAACAATGTACCTAAGACGAGTGAGAGAGAGAGAGAGAGAAACGAGTTCTAAAGCTTATATTTAATCTTTTAAAACGTGCGCATTTTACTGCACCGTCGATCTTTTGTCAGTGATTTGAGGGACCTCCGACTCTTTGGACACGTGACCAAGAATCGAAGAATCACTATACATATATGTATTAAAAAGGGCAATAGAATCCCAATTACAGATATTCCAATTATGGGCTCACATGACCGATAATGTAAAATAAATAATGTAATGACGACCATACTAATTGTAAAACTTGTCTCTTCAAAATGACAATGACAGCTTTTTTAAATAATTGAGGGTCCTGTAATCGAATTCAGCACTTAATAATCCCTTGATTTACACGGTCTCCATTTACACGAATTCATTTTGACGCAGTTTATTCTGATCGACATTTTGAATGCATAATATTGATTGCTAAAACGAAAATGTTTATCTTTTGCTACTGGCAACATCGCTTTGTTTTGTTTCTTGACTATGGTTTTGGATGTTAAAATCACGTGATCATTTCAGTTTACCGATATTATTTATACTCTAACCACATTTATTATATAGAATTGTGTAAGTTTATGACTTAAGCCTTATGTTGTGCATTATACTTATATACCACCACGCCGTCTTCCTATCAACGTAGGCAGAAAGAAAAGAGCGCCAGACTTCTATCGCGAAAAATCTTTCGCCTCTTTTACATCCATAGACCTTCTTATACAGTTTGCACGATAGCTCTGACTTGTTATATTTATTTTTTTCAAAATATCGTATTTACAGCAAATACATAATATACTTCGTCATACGTGGAAACAAATAACAGCGTTTTTAACTATGTTAAGTTTGAATGGAATATGTTATGTGGTAATATGCATAATATCATATATAATATTAAATTACTTCATTTATGCCATTTTTATTAACGCGTTATTTTCCAAGAACCAATAACCCGTGTCAATTGAGGTATTAGTACTGTATTTCAATATGTTAATAATTTTCACGACACTTGACCTTTCCAAACCTTTGAATCAAATAACGTACAATGACTTGCCTCAATTTCCTGGCGTATTTATATTTTTTTTATAAATGCATACATACATATCATTACTCCGTCTGCCTATCGGGGTAGGTTGAAAGGAGAGTTCACCAGACTTTCCTATCGCGATACACATATTTCGCCACTTCTATATCCTTATGCCTTCTCATACAATTTCTGTAACTTACATTTCCTTCTTTCAAAATATAATTGACTTGGTCCAACCATGCTTTTCTTTTGTTAGCCTTTCTTCACTCCTTCGTTATACATACCCTAATCATTTTAGACTGCTCGTCTTCATCTTACTTACTACATCAACCTTAAGTTCACAATCATATTTAATAACTTCATTCCGTATTCTATCACCTATTGTCATCCCAATTATTATCGGTATCTCTCATGACTCTTCCATCATCCACCTACTCTAATCTTTATTGGTCACTTATATCTATAATTTAGAATTTTCTATCCTCAAGACTTTTCTATCATATTACTATTAGTATATTTCATACAACTTACTAATCAAACTCTGAAATGTATCCTCATTCTCCGCTAACACTGTCATGTCAACAGCATACAACAATCCGCATGCGTTCTCATTCGACATTTGTATGCCACCGATTGACCTCTGCAGTTCATTCGCAAATTAATATTTTTTATTCCATCAATGCACCCGTTTCGTAAGTAGTTTACCTGTTAGCAAAATTTTTTAACATATTAACATAATTTTTCACGTATGGTGACATTTGAGACGGAACGAAAGTCACTCAAGTTGAAATTTTTTCGAGTTAAAAACATTTGCTGAGAGTGTGAGCGCGTAATTATTTGATTGATTAAAAAATGTAGCGCTCCATACCAGTTTTTTTTAATGTGTGAATAGCAATTTGCTTTCGACAGTTGCACGTTCATTAATCGTGAGAATTCAACGATTCAGCAACTTCATGTCTTGTTCGGTAGATATTTTTAATGTAGATGTTGTCGGGATCAGATCTCCGACATTTCCACAATCTTAGGTCTTGACTGGTTAATCCAATTGATCATAAGTGTTTTTTTTTGTAATTTGCCCTATAATTTCATATTTTCGTTTCCGTTGAGAGAGACTTTATTATTTCCTATTTGTATGGCTGATTAAATTTTATTAATATTATTTGATTATTTTTCACTTTTTATATTTTCATGCATCGTCTTTTAAATCCAGAATCGTTCGTTTTTTTTGGAAGATATTGATACATTATCTTTCATTTTATATTTTCGTTTACTTTGTATGATGACTTCCATGGCCTGGTTTATAAGACACTATTCTTCCGACTCGGAGGTTGTGAGTTCAATTTTCGCTGGAATCCTGTTAAAAAAAGGTTTTTTTTATTCTGCTTTTCACTTAAAACCTCATAAACATTGGTTGGAAAAAAATATCACATGACAATAATTCGTTTTTGTAAAGTTTGGGAATGTATTATGATGTACTCGTATCTTTTAATTTTTAATTTTATTTATTTACAATATATATGATAAAATGTGAAGATTTAGTAAAGTTTGGGAATGTATTTTGATGTACTCGTATATTCTTATTTCTTTGTTTTATTTATTTATATATGACAAAATGTGAAGATTTAGTTAAGTTTAGGAATGTATTATGATGTACTCATATCTTTTTATTTCTTTGTTTTACTTATTTATACCATATATGACAAAAAAATATAATTTGTGAAAAAACAAATGGTTATTTAATGTAGGCACACAATTTAAAAGGATGTGGGTTTGTTTCCTTTAATTGGTCATATCCCCAGTAAACTAAGCTTTTGCCAGTATCTAAAGAAGGCGAGCCGTATTTCTTATTTATCTAACTCTTGTTATTCTGTTTTGTCATACACTTTATAGAGCAGCCGTGATTATTGGACATGATTTTGTGAACGAATTGACTGCACAGCAGAAAAAATTATACGCGTTTATGATTCACGATCAGTATCATTTCTATTACACTCTTCGAGTGAGCTATTAGTTGCATTCTTTATGAGTGAGCTATTTGGTTGGTCATCACGTTGGTGATCAGGACCCTTCTTTTCCCCTTGGATCACCAGTTCCTCCATTGTTTTTCCCGTCTAATCAGGTTATCTAACTATTTTGTTTCATAACATATGTTCGAAGATTTTCACGACAGTTTCCACTAATTTAAAATGGCTTTCTAAATTATTGCCATGTTGAGTTAGCTTAAATGATGGTCGACGTTTCGAAGGTATTGCAGCCTTCATCCTTAGGGCGATGTCAAAAAACATTACTGAAACTTCGGACATCATTTAAGTCAGCTCAACATGGCAACAACTGTAAACTACTCTATTTAAGGTATAGTGTTTATTTAATGTACTGACTATTTATTTATATTGGGTTGATGCAAAAGTTATGATCGTTTTTTATGATCCCAGGTAAAAAAAATCCCAGGTAAGAAATGATGAATAGTATCTTCTTTTAAATGATTCCATTGTATAAAGGATGCTTTCCCCCTACTTTCTATTCAGTTTTGGCCTGGCCAGAGTACAGTGAAATGCCCTCGTATTTTTTCAAAATGTCGGTCGATAAAGTGCATTTACGTCATTGATTACTTTATGAATTCCGTAAAGACAATACCGCGAGTGTGGCAACCAAAAACATTTGCGACGTGTATGGAGCAGATGTCATCAAAGTTCGACAGGTACGAAGATGGTTTACAAAATTCCGATCTGAGGATTTTTCACTATTTGATAAACCACGTACCGGGCGGCCATTGAAGTCTGATGACGACAAGTTAAAAGTCATAATTGACACAAATCCACGTCTAACCACCAGGGAGATCGCGTCGATGATGGGAGTCAACCAAACAACCGTATTAAGACATTTGAAGCGTATGGGGATGGTTTCGCGGTACAACGTTTGGATACCTCATCAATTGTCGGCTGCCAATTTATTGGATCATGTTTCAACGTGCTTTGCTTTGAGTGCGAGACAAAAACATGAACCTTTTTTGCATCGTTTGGTAACAGGAGATGAGAAATGGGTCGTGTACAACAACGTGACAAGAAAAAGACATTGGGCTATACCTGGACAAGCCCCATTAACAACTTCTAAGGCCGAAATCCATCAAAAAAGTAATGCTTTGTATTTGGTGGAATTGTAAGGGTATTGTGTATTTTGAACTCTTGGAACGCAATCAGACAATTACAACAGAACAATATTGTCAGCAATTATCCAAATTGAACATCGCCCTTCAAAAGGATAGACCAGAATTGGTAAACAGAAAAGGGGTAGTGTTTCATCCCGACATCGCGCGACCACATGTGGCTTTGATGACCCAATACAAGCTAAATTAGTTGAATTGGGATGTTATCAAGCATCCACCGTATTGTCCAGATCTTGCTCCTTTCGATTTTCATTTATTACGATCACTGCAAAAAATTTTAAATGATAAAAAATTTGATACAATAGAGCAGGTAAAAACATCCCTTACTACCTTTTTCGCATCAAAATCCACGGAATTTTACACTAATGGTATTAATAAGTTGATAGAAAAATGGGAGAAGGTTATAAAAACTAATGAAAATTATATAATTGATTAAATAATAAATACAAACCTAAAAAAAATGTTTAATTGTATATGTAAAAAACGTTCATAACTTTTGCATCAGCCCAATATTTATTTTATTCTATCAAATTTACTACTACTCCACTCCTACTTTGCTGGGTGGACCCGTATGAAAGTGGGCATTTACATAAAAACAAAAAAATTGATTTAATAAATGTCACATTTATCTAAAATATAACACATTTAGTATAGCTGTATGGGGTGGGGTGATAACCATGTGGAAAGCTCTTTCTACCAACCAGAAAAATGTTTAAAGAAGCCTTAAGTGAAAAACGTTCTGGGGCCTTTTAAAAAAAACCTTAGATGATAGACATAAAGGGTCTTTCAAATTGAGCGTTTTTTTTTTAATTCTTTTTTTTTTAATTCTTGAATAAAACACACTATTTGCTTTGATTTAAAAAAACTTTTTATTGGTTATTGAAGTATAATGTATGACATTTAAACACAAAAAAACAATATCCGCCAAATGTCCACATCTTGCAACTCTACAGATGTCCTCTCTTTTGTCAAAATTTTCAATAAAATTTTGGCATGATTACGGTTTTAACTCACCGGTAACGTGAATAATTTCATCCTTCAGCTCAGGAATGGATTGGGGGCCATTCTTATAGACCTGGCTTTTCACGTAACCTCAGAGAAAATAGTCCAACGGTGTCAGATCACATGATTTTGGTGGCCAATTAACATCACCGTTTCCGGAGATTACAATACATAAAATAATTCAACAATTTGAACGCGGTTTTGTATTGTACATGACTCCATTTTTATAAATTTCATACATTACACTTCTTAAATGTCACAAGACCATCTGTGTTTTATCCAATAATTAAAAAAAACTCAATTTGAAAAACCCTTTACTTCTTACCAAAAAGGCTACGGAGATCTAGAAGGAGGTGCTTTTGTTCATGAAAATAAAATAAATTAGTTAGTACAGCATGGAGCAATTATTAGATGTTTAGTATTAAGTATTTAGGTAGTTATTTGCTTTATTGAATCCACTGAAACTGGGAGTTGTAGTAAATATGGATCCTTGCATCAACGTTATTTATTTTTCCACTCTCCCTCGTTTTACTATTTCTTAATCCTTAAATCGACGTATTTCGGAATTTCCCCTTTTCTTTTTGTCATAATGACAATCACAACTTCAGACTTCATAATTTCTTAAGACAATTACCTTCCACCAAGCCTTGAAAATGTCTTGTGAAGGACACATATCTTGATTTTGCGCCCATAAAACGAACACCCAGGTTGATTCTCTTATCGGCAGGATCCACAAACTATAAGTTTAGAAATATAACGCTTTACATGTTAGCAACTTGAGAAAACTAAAACAATTTATTTCATAATTATATTTTATTTTACATACACATAAGTATAGAGATATTGAACCAACTGAATGATATTGTGGATATAGTCTCGGCACAGCCTAGCATTATGAGAAGAATCATGGCTGATATTCTTCCTAACGAATAAGCTTACTAGAAGGAGAGTATATTTGCGTAACAGGAGAAATCCGTACAAAGTGGATAAAAATGTGCCTTTTATTTTATTTCACATTTGGCACAAGTTCAACCTAATTACTTAAAATAAATGCATTGTATGAGAAAATTAATTTAAGCCTAAATATAATAACGGAAACAACGATAATGATACTCATGCTGCCTTGTGACGTGGCTCAACTTAGTTTAACTCAACTCATTCATTGTGCGAGTGATGATGATTTTAATAGCTCAGTTCTCTATCTCTAATACGGCACCAAAAATAATCGTAATTTACGATGACATAAATTATCGTTTGGTACATTAAACAAAAGTTTTTCAATCAATAAGGGGTTTGCTTTTTCCTGTTAGTAATTTGGATACTCATATGTACAAACAGGTGCATAGAACTCTTCTAACGCTCAATATGTGATAAATATCTAAGTAAAATATATCGATGGCCTAGCGCACAAATGTGTTAAGTGCAAGATTGCTCAATTAGTAAATGTAATCTTAAAGTTTACTTCATAATGACAATTATTGATTGAAACAATTGCATCCATATTAATATCCATTATCGTAATTTATAGTGTTCTGAACAGATATAAAATGAAAAAAGTCTTAATTTATTTTTGTTTATAATTCTTTTTTAGTTGCATTTACTCTAATTGAGTAATCTTGCGCTTAACACATTTGTGCGCTAGGCTATATTCTTATATAGCCTAGCGGCTATAGGCTATATTAGGTGTGCGCTAGGATATATTCTTTCCAATAAATTTGTCACAATTGATTAATGGAAATAATTCTTCCGTGATAAGTGATTCATAGTGATTCAAGAGAATGTCGATTTAAAACTTTTACTAAGCTAAAATATTATACAATTTTATCTAACCTCATGTAACATACGTTCTTACACTCTCATTTGAAAAGAAAAGAGACGAACATAGATACCATCACGCCGTTTCCCTGTCGGGGTATGCATAGAGGAGATGACGCTAGATTTTACTATCGCGATACACATCTTTCGCCTCTTCTACATCCATCATACCTACATCTACGATTTTTCAGACTTTTTTACATTGCCTTCTTTTTAGATATTATTCACTCGATCCAACCATACTCTCCTTGGTCTTCCTCTACACACCTTCCACTCACATTTGCACTCTACGAACATATTTGTTGTTAGTCTTCCTCCATTCATTCATTAAACATGTCAAAACTATCTCGGAGTATTCTTCTTATCAGCCTTAAGTTTAAATTCATCCCCAATACTATCATTTATAATTCTATCGTACATTGTCATCCCAAATAATTGTTATCTTTTACCAAAATGAATATATGAAAGCGCCCCATAAGATTTAAATTGTCCAGATACATTTACATAATGTAGGAACGAGGCCACTATGACGTTTTGTACTGTAAATTATCTCCATCATAAACTTAGTGTAATTCATTGCAATAAGTCATCTGTATAAATTGTTGAAGTGAATAAATAACCTGAATAAATTGCAATAAGTCACCTGAATACATTGATAAAACATCGTCACCATCTCATCCCGATTTCCGACATAACAAAGGATTGATATATAGTAGATGTGGAATATGTTTGATATGATATCAACATACTTTTTCTCTAAGGATTCTCTTTAATTCGTGATTAAATCCTAATTATCTCTCCAACAATTTGAACTACATCTTAAAAGCATTTCTAAAACTCTTCCAAACGTAAAATCTTTAGATATAGATATGGATTTATGGGCCAATTAAGGGACGCAAATGTCATTGAATAAGTATCATAAATCGTAGCGATTTGATTTATGTGATACATTTGAGCTTAATTGCTAACATGGCGATACGAAAAAACGCACTGAGATTTTTGACAGTAGCGTAATTGCACCGATGGTCTAGAATTTCAAAGAGCTAAGTTATTTTTTTACATATAACCCATATAATAAAAAATATAACGACCTCGAAATGTTTTTTTTTTTTATTAATGTCCATCCATTTCCGTCTTGGGATTGACAAAACGAATAAATTGACATTTTTTGCCTTTAAGAATCCGGTTCGAGTTGGGATTCATAGAAATTCTGCATACATATATTAATTTACATACAAATTAATAGAAAAAAGACTGGAAATTTTAAGATGTTCGATTTATTGCTTTGATCTTTAGAAAATTTCAGTGACAAGAGTTAGCGTATACGTTTTCCTTACATTGTCTGTTTTGAATTGGAATTCATATAAAAATCCTTTTATGTTTTAACAAAACGTTATCAATATAAAAAACTTGTAGATAATTCAAGAATATTGATATACTGTTTTATGAACTTAAGAAAATTTCAATGTTATACTACGTTATATAGTTGGTAAGATCCTTGTCTTCCAACACTCTTTATTGAAACATGAGATACTCGTATATAAATATGCCTTAATGAAAGTCAAAAATAGGTTAAGTCTAAACGTAAACAATACAATGTTCGTTCCATTTAGTATCACATACAATAGACTTCCAGATTCTGAATTACAATTGAAATTGCATCACTGTAAAAGTGTAGAGAGAACAATGTGACTGCACATTGATTAAGAAAGCATCCAGCGCTAAATACCTTGGAATAATAATTTATTTTCAATTATCATGGAACTCATGAAAGTATAGCTGCTAGAATTAAGAAATTAATATTATTTAAAAAAAACGGATGGCTGAAGTTAATTTACTGAAAACACTTTACAATTATATGGCTTGAGGCGCTGCATCACATATTAATGTCAAAAGAATTATATTAGGACAAAGAGTAGTTTTGTCATGTTCAGGTATCAATTAACGAAGAACGAACATTGATTTGGTCTTCTGCAGTTATGAAGCACCCGCTCAGCTCTAACTGTTAAATGTAATGCAGCAGTTTTCTCTACAGTTAAGTAATCTTGTGTTGATTTTATCGTAACTGACGCTTTATTTTTCCATCGTGTCAGTTATGTTGATAATTTTTAACGCTCTGCAAGAAACCTATTAACATAATGGGGAAAAACGTGAGAATTTTATTGATCATCTTGGGTTTTATAATTTATGACTTAGTTATAAAAACAAGTCTAGGCATGATTCACGGTAGTAAGGATTATTGGCTTATGTAAAATAAAATGTAAATTTTCCAACTGTAAGTAGGAAGATTGCATATTCATTTGACAAGTTTCCGTCTAGCGAGGTTCATATGGACGTATATTTGTAAAAAATAATCTACCAAACCCACAAAACCGTTTTTATTAGTTTATTTCAAATATCAAAAGAACCTTAATCAATCCCATATAAAGGACAATTTGTATAACGCTGTTTAGAGAGTAGACTCTCACGCTCAATGTATTTGCAAACATATCAAGCCATATAAATGGATATACGTGCATCATACATTCATGCCGTTTCACTGTCGAGATAGGCAGATATGACAGAGAGCCAGACTTCTCTATTGCGACACACGTCTTTTGCCTCGTCTATGTCCACCTCTTTTACAACTCCTTTTTCTCTGACTTTTTTACATTCCTTCTTTCAAAATATCACTTTATTCAACCACAATTTCTTCAGTTTTCTTCTCGTTTTCTTCTCACATTTGCACAATATATGTTTTATTTAGTAATTTTTCAATCATGACTTATGTAATATAGAGTTTAGAGCAACTTCCACAAAAACAAAAAATATGTTTCGCGTTCATGAAATTGAATCCTTCAGAGTTATTCCAGGCAAAACACTTTGAGGTAGTGTTAGAAACTCCCTTATTCGAGAAATATGTGAGTAAAGGATATTATGGGAGGGGGTAGAAGCTGCACGACTATGGTGACACCAAGTGGTAAGGATGGATGATACAAAGATTCTCTACGTGACGATATGAAATACCCGTTAGCGGTTGTCCACAAGGAAAACTTCCAAAAAAATAGAAGGATAGCTCGAGCTCGAACATCTCTTGAGATGTTCAGTCCCAGCCATCCTCATTATAACAGACTGCATGTCTAACTTAAGAGAAAGAAGAAATCGCCCAAATCATCCCAGTGTGCTCTTTTTCATAATACTTGGAATATTACTGAAATTACATAGATTACTTCATTTTATATTTCCTTCGGTACATACCTTCCATAGGGCTGGGCTGTTTTCATTGTAAACTAAGTAGGTATCTATAATTTATCAAAAAAAAAACCCTATATAACATATAATACGTCTATAGAGACAATAGAATGCATAGTTTGGAAAATCAATTTATTGAGATATTTGACTTATTTTTCCAGTATATTGAGTTATAAAATAGCGTTGATTGCAGAATTTATGAATAATTGGAATAGGCTTGGAATATTTTAAATTATAACTGTGATGTATAAATCTTATATTTTTATAAGTTTATTGCGATTTGTGGATTGTCTCCGTGAAATTCATTTGGTGTCTGTCAATCCAAAATGTCGCATGTTTAAGTTGATGCTGGGTACATCATATACAATTATTATAACAGGGGTTATAATTACACTTTTTCTTTCCAGGCTGGCTGCCCAACCCCACCTGCCATCCATCTCCGATGAACATGTGTTTCTATTTCTTCACTCGAACTTCTACGAAATCAAGGCAACACAAGAAACCATAGAATGTTACTTCACCCTCAAGACAGCCACCCCTGATCTGTTTAATGGCAGAAACCCCTACTTGCCTAGACTGCAGGCTGTCCTAGACATCACGTAAGATTGTCGTTTAAATTATGTTATTGTAAAAACAATTTAACTACTTAATTTAAAAAGAGCTTTCAAAACATTTTATTGACGACATGCAAACTACAAATACAAACTGAAACTATAATACAGGCATGGCCAACCCATGGCCTGAATGCAGTTTTTTTTATAAATCAAGAAACAAATAACAATAAAATCTAGTTGTTGAATATTAACGACACACCCTTATATTATATAAAAATCTTATTTAAATGTGACTTAAAATAATAGTAATACAATACTATATACAGACAAAAATCAAAAGAAAATATAACATTGCTACATATTTATTTATACGTGTATCCAAAGTAATACTAATATTCATTTATTTATGTAATGTGACACTCATATAATATTATATAATGTGAATTGTATTTATATTAAAAAAAAAACAATGTATATATGTATCGATTCTCACGGTTTACTGGACAAGTTGTTTGGCATACAAATCAAGGGTCCCGGGTTCGATTCCCGGTTTTTTTAATGGCGTTGGTAGTAAAATGCAGAATTTCGGAGCATACCTCGTTTTAAGGCATTCAAATTTTAATATGCCTATTCATTTAAAAAATACACTTGCGGCCCGCGAGCCTTTACGCAATACCACTTTTGGCACATGGTCTAAAAATATTGGCCACCCCTGCTATAATTCCAACTGCTTTGAAAATATGTATAGGAAAGAATAATGTAAAATGACTAGATTATTCTTTAAATTGAGGTTATGAAACCACAAGACAGTCTTATTCAAGGAATCTTCCGTAAAAATTGTACGCAATTGAACTTAAAATACAATTTTTTTCAATAAAAAAAAGTTTAAAGTCAGACTATGAATCCAGGCTTAAGTTCCTGTTGGAAGCACTCCAACTGGTAAGTCAGTTGATAATAAACACGAGGGTGGATCAAATATAAACTAGATTTTTGTTTAAGAGCGCGTAATTTTAAACGGAGCGCGCGGCCGCCTCGAGGAGTGTTAGGTGAGGGTATCAGGAGTGGGGAAAGCGGTCAGCTGGCCTCGGCAGATTCCGTCATTAGTATGGCACACGATATCGGAGAAAAAGGTGCACCCGCCGATTGCGCAACGCATAATTATCAAGTTTTTCACTCGTGAGGACGTAAAACTGGCCGAAATTCTGCGGAGACTGGCAGCACCGCTCGAGGATCAAGCACTGGCAAAGCCCCGTGTATTTGCCTGGCATAAGGAGTTCATGAAAAACCGTGAAGGGGTTGAAAACGAGAGTCATGATCGACGCCCACGGACGAGCATTATCGAACAGAACATTAACGCTATTCGTGATCTTCTGGAAGGCGACCGACGTTTGACGGTTTCCAAAATTGGTTTTGAGATAGGAATAAGTTATGGGAGCACTCAATCCATAATCACAAAGGACTTAGAATTCCGTAAAGTGTCTGCTCGATGGGTCTCACGTCTTTTGACTACAGAATAAAAGTTGGCACGTTTGCACGCCTGTGAGCGGCTCTTGGCGCGGTTTGCACAAGAAGGGAACGCATTTTTGAGTCGCATCATTACCTGGAATAAAACTTGGGTACACCACTACACGTCCGAGTCGAAACAAGCCGCCAGCATGGAGTGGAGAAAAAAAGATGAGGCAGCCTGTGTGAAAGCCAAGACTCTGCTGTCAGCTGGTAATGTGTTTGTGACCGTTTGCACATCGATTTTTTGCACGACCGTCGCACCATAAATGCGGCGTACTATTGCAAGCTTTTGAGTGAAGTTAAACTTGCTTATCGATGCAAAAGACGTGATCAACCGATACGATAAATGATTCTTCTCCATGACAACGCGAGGGCCCATACTGCAGCGGTACATACGAACAGTTGGAGGAAATGAGTTGACGTGACTGAAACACCCTTCCTTTAGCCCTGATCTATCGCCCTGCGATTTTCATCTCTTTAGACCACTGAAAGAAGCTCTGAGTGGCCAACGATTTAACGACGACGATGGAGTAGAAGGGTTTGTGCGCAATTGGCTGCGGACACAACCCACTTCTTTTTACAATGACGGGATAAAAAACTACTGATCCACTGGGGAAAATGCATTTCTTAAGCAGTAGATTATATAGAAAAATTATGTGTACTTGGTCTTTTTTTTCTGCAAATAAAAAAATTAAAACAAAAAAGTCTCGTTTATATTTGATCCACCGTCGTATGTAAAAATTGATAATGGTTAGTAATTATTTTTTATGTATCGTCATCTTTAATTATAATAATTCATGAAGGTAATCTTATTGAAGAATTTTTTGTAAAGTTTTAGATTTTTATAGTATTAATATCCATAAAGTGCTGCAAAAAATCGTATGTATTAATTAAAGGAAATATTTAAATTATGTTGTGTAAATAAATTATTCTCACCGTTTTTACGTCCAAGTACAAAAACCATAGAAATCAAAACACTAAAAAATAATCAAGAAGTGTCATATTGGAAAAAAATAGAAGATGGATAAAATTAAGTACTCCAGAGAGAACTTGAAGGCTTGCTTACTGTGACCGAAGACAATATTTTCTCCCAGCCATGCTCTTCAATATGTCCGCAACACTAATTCAGCTATATTGAGGAGTAGTAGTACCATATGAAAATAAATATATAATATCATTTAAAAAAAAATCTAAGTTTTTAATCATATACACTTTTTTAAATAAAACATGTTTTCAATATAATAACTTGTTTCTGACAGTTCTGGATTGTTTAGGTTAAATAATGGGGACTATGCTGTACATAATTTGATTCAAAAGGAGATTTGCCGCAACAAATAACATTGCATCATCGATTCATCTATGTGACCTCATCACGAAAGCCATTACATTTTATAGTTTAATATCTAATTAAATATTTCTACGAAAGCTATTTCATGTAATATTTCTTTATTTTGTAATATTTATCTCATTTTTTGGTATGCATTTACAGTGAAAATCATTTGACACGAAAACACTTAAGTATTATGAGAAATTAGTCAACATATACTAATATTTTTGTCCCAACAAAATGCTATGTTATGTCATACATTTATTTAATTTTAACACGAAACAAAAAGTAGTTTATATGAAAATATTTCGCATCTCTTAAGAATAAAAAGATATACTAGCTACCGCATAGTCACCAAATTATATACTGTTTATATCTCACTTTTTATTGACTAGGCTGAAATTTGATAATAAATTATGGATATAGAAGGTTGCTGCTTGCCGCACATCCCTCTTAGGTAGTTATTATTTTAAACAAATAGGATTATCTATCGGGCAGACAAAACATTTTATTTTTCATTGTCAATTTCGTGTTTAGAGAAAAAATCCTAAATTTATCTCGCTTAACAGTGCAATGGCAGAAAATAAGGACATAAACAAAGCTCTATTTTGTTTAAAGTTAAAATGGAGTTGTTTAAAACAGTAGATGTAGGGCATTTTTCAAAAACAGACATTTGTAATAAGTTGAAAATTGCTAAATCTGTATTATAGATAATGATAACGAGTAGAGACCATCTTACTTTAACATTTGAGTGCAGTATGTTCGAGCCAGATAGTAAATGAATGAGAACAGCCAAATACGAAAATTTAGAGGCTGTATTGCTTGTTTAGTTCACAGAAGCTAGATCTCAGAATGCTCCAATATCAGGACCTCTATTAATGGAAAAGGTTTTTGTGTTTGCAATACATATTAATTTACTGTGAATTTAGGCTGGTTGAAACATTTCAAGAAAAGAAATGGCATCAGTTTTAAAAATGTTTGTTTTGAAGCCAATCAAGTTTAACACCGCCAAGTATAAAATTCGGATTGTGTGCAGTCTACATTGCCCACAGAGCTTGAAGAATATAACCTGAGAAATGTATTTAATGCCGATGAAACATATTGTACTGTATAGTTTATTAAAGTGTACAGTATAGTTTATACCTGTTTATTTATTTATTGTATTAATTTAATTTATATAAATGTGTTTATAAACTGTATTACACTTTTATTGTGCACAGTATAACCTGACTAATGTTTGGCCATGTGACAATCTCTTCCAATGAACACCAAATGAGTTATATTATTTTAATTATTATATATATTTTTTATTATTTTTCCAGACACATGGTTGCCCTCCCCCAGAAGACACCAGAAGGATACAATGTCCTGATATACCGCTTTTCAGATAGCGACTACACAAAGCTGAACTTTGCCGATGCTGTGAAGGTATTCTGCATGTTCAACGACATGCGGCTATCCGAGGATGGGTTGAGCGAAGGCTACATAGTCATTTTCGACATGAAGGGATGCTCCTTGGGCCATCTTACCAGAGTTTCGATCCCCGCACTGAGAGCATTCATGTTGTATATTCAAGTAATAAAAAAACTAAACAATTTATATTATTAGTAATTAAATTCCAAATAACCAATAAATTTATATACAGATTCCTCTATATGCGAGGGAAATAAATTCCAGGAAAACTGCATAAATGAAGCCATTCAATACAATGTGTGATAAAACATATGATCTTTAACACCTTTCTAGAAATTTAATTCTTTCTTAGCTAAAAATGTTTGTGTTTTTTTTATAAGTCTATAGTAAGGTTACTCATAACTAATAAAACACACATTTTGGTAAGACCCACATAATTTATCTATATGAGGATAAAATTACAGCCTATAATTTACTGTACTAATTCAAAATGATTCTCGATGAATGAATCCAACATTGTTACTGTCATTGCTCTTACAGTTGTAGCTAAACAAGAAAAAAAATAACATATTGTTGTCAGTAGCAAAAAATAAATATGTCCTCTTGCAAGCCAAATAATTACTTAAAACACGTCACTATTATGCATTTAAATTATCAAAAAGAAAATAATATTAAAGAGAATTAGCATAAATGGAAACTTCATAATTAGAGGGATCACTGTAACCGATAAATATATATATGAGTTTTTTCAGTATCCTAATTCTTTTCAAAACTCACAGGATCTACTACATTATACAATACGAACTAACAAACTTTTGTTTAAAATATCTGAGTAACAACCACACTGTTGTTAAAATAATACAAATAACTTAGAATAACAACCTGTATGTGCCATGAGTAAGTGAATACATGCTTGCTTAGCGCTCAAGCATCCCAGGCATAATCCCTGTCTCCTGGATACTTAGAAACCTTATTTTCATCTGAATTTATTGCCCTGGCACTTCTTCGGGGTAACTGGTGTTACAAAGACATATAGTGACATTTTGTAACACATTTTTTTTTTTTTTTTTTTTTTTTTTTTTTTTTTTTTTTTTATTACACATGACAAGAAATATACACAATTTGAGAAAAAAACAACAGGTAATTTGATTTGGACATATAATTTTAATGGATCTGGGTTTGTTGCCTTTCATTTGTCGTATCCCCAGTAAACTAGGCTTTTGCCTGTATCTCACTGAGGATATTTAGCATGAAAAAATAAATCGATACTTTTTTCCGATTTTTGATAACACAAAAAACCCCGTTGCACGCTCTCATCAACCTGACAAACAGTGACACTTAACTACAACTGGAAACATCTTGCGAAACTCAACTCCTCACACATTATCGCTCCAGAAAGACCACATTAGATTGTCATTTTTTAAAGTATAATCAGTTGACACTTAATCACCTAAAAATGTTTTTACACATCAATTTCATATATTATATTGACTCTCTTTTAATTGCAATTTTGGTTTTAAGAGTGATGGCACAAATCATCATAGGTGAATTGTTTACAAATATATAAAAAAATACAAATCGTAGATTTATTTTGTTTTTATTTATTTAAAAAATATACTCCAACTTGAAATTTGTTATTTTTTCACTGAAATAGGAAAGCTGTAAATTTTTTAAGCTTAGAAAATATCGTTTTTACCATTTTAAAATAAGTTTCATTGTCATCTATGTGAAACTATTTGTAACCTCTGATTTTCATTTCTCTCTGTAGTATACCTTCTGGTTAATAGATGGCACTGATGTTTTTTTTAAGTATTCTATTGAAAGAATGGTCTTTTTTTCTTTATCATCTGAAAGTGCAAAACTTTAGATAAGACAAAGTTTATTTATATATTTTTCTCCTATTCTACATTATTTAGTATCTAAATTATTTGTTAATGATTTTCTTGCCTCAAATTTACAGAATTTTTCACCTTATCATCTTCATTTGATTAAAATTATTCATTTTACCAATCATATACACTGTCTTCGTTCCACCGAACACAGGAATAATACAAAATACCTTCATTCGGTTAGTCTACAGCCGGGCACCCCGACCCCTCCCATCTTAAGTCAAAGAGTTCAGGATGCTGTAAGATGAATTGTTGAGTCCTTAGTTGGCTTCAAAGCATGCAGGTCTTGGCCAGTTATCAGATGCAATTTTCGATACACGACTCAAACACCTTTTTAAACTATACCGTAATATGTAATTATTACGAGTATAATAATGACCCAGATATATATCCGAAACTATCTAAAGAAAAACAAATTGAAACCGAAAAACAAATGTGGCCCAAACATCACATCATCGTCAATAATAATTTTTAATAACAAACGTCGCATTAATCTCACTTTTTTTTTAAATAATAACGACCCAGATCTATCTGAAACTTTCTTAAGTTTGTCCAAAGTGAAAAAAAAAATTCAAATCGAAAAACAAATCTCACCCAAACCTCACATAATAATTTTTAATAACAGATGTTGCATTATTTTCACTTTTTTAAATGAGGTGCATTGTAAACATTCAATAATAAAATTGAAATAATTTTTTTATCTGCGTCCTGGTGTAGTATTGAATAAGTAATAGTTACTAGTAAAGATTTTATAGTTTTGGCATTCACCTGTCAGGTGATGTGTCAGGTCAGTCTTTTATTGGAAAATTTATATGAAATGTGTTTATAGGAGTAGTAGATAGTTAAAATGTTAAATAGTTTATATACAAGCAACATTTTATAACATATGTAACAAATTAAAAATGTTTAAAAAAAAAAATCTGAAACCATGTACGTATGGGTTCAATTAATCACCTAGTATTTTTTTTTTTTTTTTTTTTTTTTTTTTTATCCACTTTGCACGGATTTCTCCTGTTACACAAAGAGGGTTTGCTTCTAGCGTTAGCTTATTCGTTAGGAATAATATCAGCCAGGATTCTTCTCATACTGCTAGACGGTACCGAGAATATATCAACCGTGTCATTAAGTTGGTTCAATATCTCTATACCACGGGTGACTGAGTGTTTAGCCATGATATTCGTCCTGTAAGTTGGTATGTAGAACAGAGGGTGATTCCTTGCACGGATATATTTGTTGGGTACATATAAACTTAGTGCTTCTAGAATCGCGGGACAGTTAAAGGAACCTTGGAAAACCTTTATTAGGAATATCGCAATGGATTCTTGCCTTCTTGTTTCAAGGCTTCTATAGTTACACACCGTGAGAAGTTCGGCATGGTGAGCATATTTTGGGTAATCGCCCTTTGTTCTGTACCATAGATATCTGAGGAATTTTTTTTGTATTTGTTCTATATTGTTTTTGTATTTGAGCTGGTGAGGAGCCCAAACCGTAGATGCATATTCTAATTTGGTTCTAATTAGATAATTATATAAGTTTCGGAGGATATCGGTGCTGTTAAATTCTCTTGATATTCTCATTACAAAACCGAGTAGTTTGTAACAGTCCGATATCAAACGTGAGACATGGTTAACGAACGTGAGTCCGACATCGAAGGTTACGCCCAAATCCTTGAATTCAGAAACTCTGTTTAGTGCCACTCCCTGTATAGTATACTGATGGTGGATTGGTGAAAACGATCGACTATAAGATACACAGACACATTTATTAATGTTGAACAGAAGATGATTTTGCTCACTCCAGGAGACTAGGGAGTCTAGGTCCTGTTGTAACTGTGCACAGTCCTGAGGTGAATTGATCTTTTTGAATATTTTCAAGTCGTCAGCGAACAATAAACATGTCGAGTGACTTATGGAATTTTGAATGTCGTCTATTAATATGAGGAATAGTAGGGGACCTAAATTGGATCCTTGTGGTATACCAGATCTTGCGATAAATTCCACAGAAGACTTGTTACGGATTGTTACGTATTGAGATCTTTCTTTTAGGTAAGATGCAAATAATCCAATTAGATTATCGCTGAAGCCAAGTTTGTGCATTTTCTTAAGTAATATATCGTGATCAACTTTGTCGAAAGCTTTCTGAAAGTCTGTATATATTACGTCCGTTTGTGAAAGTTCGTCTAAGTTTGACGCAATCTGTTATATGTATCATAATAGGATTCCTTAGGGAGCATTTAGAACACAGTGGGGAACAGAAACAGTAATGGTAGTATCTAGTAGGATGGTGGTAGAAGTGTCCCAGAAAGCAATTTATAATTGACCATAATATAGTGTAGTTTTATTGCATATATCGAGGAGTTAAAATACCAACCTAATAAACCTGAAATCCAAGGCTTGATTCCAAAGTTATATGACATTTGATTGGTTTTTAAAATTATTGATCAATATCTCATTTAGTTTATAAATAAATAAGCTGTTAGAGTATTGGGGAGAACGGCAATGTTATTGAAGTTTGCAAATTCTATTGGCGCTATTTTTTATTTCATCTCAATTTTTACACTCATGTTTTATTTCATCTCAATTTTTCACCCTAGTAATTTTTATATATTTAAAATTCTTGGAATGCTCATAGAGTAACAGTTGTTACAAAACATCACTATAAAAACCTTGGTTTGTTTTTTAGAAGCACTAAAAATTAATTTATAGAACCAAAAGATGGGAGTACAAATGTTTAAGAATCACCGAATTTCCACAATCTCATTGCTCAAATATGCTCAAAACATTTTTTCTTTACACAATATACTAATTCTAAAAGTTTAATTTGTTTACATCTTTTTTAGGATGCACACCCAGCCAGATTGAAACGAATCAACGTGGTCCACACAGCCTTCTTCATTAACCAAGTGATGTGCCTTGTGAAACCCTTCATCAAATCATCTCTCATGAATCTCTTAAACCTTACCTCAAATGGACCAGCATCCTTAGTGGATGCAGAGATTCTACCCTCTGACTATGGTGGTCCTCTGCCTACCCTCGAAGAGATGCACCGAGAACAGAGGAGTTTGATGGAGAAGATATACAAAGACTGGCTCATCGATTCTGAGACCTTCAAAGTGGAAGAAAAGAAAAGAATAAAGAAACCTAGCAGAGGATTATTTTCTGGTTTCACTAATAATTTCAAAAGTTTAGATATTGATTGATTAATATATTTAACTTTTTTCTTTTGAAAGCAACACATGTTTTCCGTACATTTTTTATTCCTGTTTTTACAAACTTTATGTTGATTATTTTTGGAAGTTCGTATTTTACATACAAATAATCATAAGTAATATTATCTATGGTCACAAATAATTGTGTTAGTTTTTAATTTTGTTACTTAATATTTATCAGTGTTGTTAAAGCTAATTTGATAAATTAGCTCTGTTATATCCACTTTTCAATCTAAAGCAGCACGCTAATTAATTCTTTTAACCCCAACTCTTTTTAATAGGAAAATATTTAAAAACCCACACATTTTCTTTGTGAGAATATGGTGTACGTTTAAAAAGAAGTTTTGATTTTTAACTTACACTGATGAAAAAATCACATGTGACAAATATTTAATAATGTTCTTTTTCCACCACATAATACTTATATTCTTTTTGTATCTATTACATGAAATAGGAAAAAAGTTTATAAAAGTCACATGAAATAAAAAAAACTGAATTCGAAATAAAATTGAAACTGTTTTGAAAAAATAGCAAAAAATTTTAAAAGCATGTTTTAAGAGTACACATGAAAAGGTTTTTTTTACCTGTTTTATGACATTTAAATAATTATAAAGTTAAAATGCACATTTAAACATGTCGCTGACCGATTGGGGAAATGGGTCTTTTAATATTGTAAAGGTATATAGATAGATCGGCACTTTAGGTCTATAAGGATTAAGTATTGTAAGTAGAAGTAGTAATGGCTTTTACAATTACTCTTGGATGAAGTGTACAATTTTTACTATGTTAATTAACAACAATGATATTTGGTCAATATCTGATAAGTGCAAAATGACTTTAAATTTCTTTGTGAATCAGAAAAAATATTACTTACTATCATCCTGTGTCCATTCCTTGCCGAGTATAATAGACACATCTCACCACCATTCACAATTGCTTCTCCTCTTCAACCAGTTGAAGCCAGCAACTAGAACTATGAAAAAATAATTAGGTCAGGAATTCACTAACTTTTTTGATGTTAAAATGAACGTTACAAAGAGTGGCGTACAACTGGTATCTCTCTCGGCCTTCTTCTCCACACCCTACCCCCTCATAAGTAATGTTCAATAATATAGATACCTATAAGTAATGTTCAATAATATAGGCAACTAGAACTATGACAAAATAATTAGGTCAGGAATTCACAAACTTTTTTGATGTTAAAATGAACGTTACAAAGAGTGGCGTACAACTGGTATCCCTCTCGGCCTTCTTCTCTACCCCCTACCCCCCCATAAGTAATGTTTAATAATATAGGTACCTATACTTATCCTATTTACTCTTTGTGCAATTAATAAACCTTAGAATCTGAGTTTAGAAAGTTTATGTATACAACAAGAATTAACAAATACATATAAGAAATAATGCTTCTTATAGGTTCAATGCACATTAAATTTCACAATTTCATCACACTGTCAGAAAACTGTAAATTTCTCATACTAAATATATAAAGTGTTTTAAAAAAAGCACACACCTCCATAATTACAAGATGACAGATGGGTGTTGTCTTACCGGCTAACAACCTCGCTTACCTCACCAAGTTAACAAATTAAAAATATTAAAATAAACATAAGGGTTAGTGGAACAAATTTTTGTGATGCTATGCATTTTTGTATTTTTATTGGGCAACTCTTGTTACGTCATTTATCTTTTGACACAGAGGTTGTGAGTTTGATTCCCGATTTTATTAAAAAAGATTCCACTTTGCTTTTACTTGCTCTTTTTGGTTTGTTGGAACCGATTGCCACATCATAAAAAATTGCCAGCCAGGTGTTACTGTATGCAACCAAAATATAATACAATATAATAATAGAAAGTGCATCAACTATCAATTTTTCAACATTTGAGGTGGTGCAGTTGTTTAATCACCACACACCATAGCGTTAAAAGAAGAGGTTGTACTGCGTACAACAAAACTATATTAAATTAAAACAATTGAAATAGGGGGTAGAAATGTTTGATACAATGATTAAGGTTTAGTTGTGTCATAAGAAAGTAATTTTTAATTTAGTATTATGTTATGTAGTACTAAAGTTGTTTTATTTTTACCAATTTTGCACTTACATTAGATTCTGACCAGTCATGGTTAAATATCTCAATAGATATTTGATAAATGTGTATAAATATGGTAATCAGAACCGAGATTAGGTTTTTTATCTCCTGGGACACTTGGAATTTTCCCCTTATTTTAAAAAAAGCGATTTATTGTTTTTGCTTTCTAAAAATAATCTTTACCAATCTTCAAAATAATAAAAATTGGGTACATAGGGAAAATTTAAAGTAAATTTTTTTAACATTATTTTTATCGCTTTCAGAGCAACAAAGTAAACAATAGTTTTATCGAAATTGATTTTGTTCAAAAAGCAAATGTTCAATAGAGAGAGAGATTAGCTATATCTGATGATCTCTCTTGTCTAAGACTAGATGTCGAGTAAGTTTTGATTATTTTTAATTTCCTAAAACTTATTTCACACGATGCTGTGATTGCATTTTCAAAAATATTTAATGTACTACATCAATATTGGAGCAATTTTGTCACTTTTCTGATATCGCAAATGGGGCCAGTGCTCCAGTGCAATATTTATAGTAGCATGCTGCACCAATTTTGCCGTGTATAAACAACCATAATAAATGCTCTATTATTAGTTTGGAATATTACTTGTAACAAGCATACCCCGGTCTTGTGATATATTAGTATCCTGAAAACTGATATGAAAATTGTTTTAATTGGAAACATATTTTTTTAACTTATTTATTGTATTTAGGGACTGCATTACCATAATCATATAAATGCATAACTTTAGTAAATAACATTAAAACACAATGCGCCTTACTTTGAGAAATTGACTAATTATACTTCTCCCTAGATATTTAGAGGATTGTATAGAGTGATAGTATTTCAAACGTCTTAAGTCAGTGAATGATGGCGATTGAAATTGTCTTTAATACGAAATGTTGCAAATCGGGGTATGAATGTACAAAAAAGTGTATGTATTAAATATTATCAATATCCTCAGAATAAACCCAATTATTCGATAGATATTTTTAGTGTTGTCGATAAAAATGTAGATATTTTATTTTAAAATAAATTAGTGTAATATTTGTCACTCGTTTAAAAATGTTGAATCCATTCATTCACAAATAAAAATTAGAACTGATATCAAGAAATAGTATTTTTCTTACTGAATTTGTGCCAAATTTTTCAAGTTAAAAACTCCAAGTACAGTAGAGCGCCGATTATTCGGGTCCAATTATCCGTGAGGAGAATTTGAATTAACCATGGTCCTCTGCAGCATGATTTTTTTTAGTAATCCCGAAAAATATTTTTTCACACATTTTTAATGAACATCTATATTTTGAAAATTACAAAACACGGACCTAAACGGTTTACATTATACCAATTGACTAATGTAGTAAGTTGGCGGTGTTTCCCCCACGTCCACTCTGAGACGAAAATATGTGGATCCGGGGCTTCCCAATGTAATTGGTATAATACCGGCATTTAGCGGTTGTACATGTCAATCATTGAGAGAAAGTTTTCTTCATATACTCATCCTGCGTAACAAAATTTATCTAGCATTTCGAATCAATAAAAACTTAATTTGGATTAATCGTGTTTTTCAATTATCCGGGCTTAAGTGTCCTCCAATTATATTATCAGTGATAATCGACACTCTATTGTATTATCAAGGAAAGTAGATTGTTTTAAATGTCTTATTTTATAATAGGGTACTTCTTTTTCATACCTATCCAAATGTTAGTTAAATGTGTTGTGCTTTTGAAGGAATTTATAAATAATTATAATATTATAGGTGAATAGTCATAGATATAAGTGATTTGTCAAGAACAGGGTGATGTAATATTATAAATTGATATTTGTATATATATTAATTAAAGGAATGGTAGTTAAGATAATGTTTTCCAAAACATATTTTTGTCAGTCTTCTTAGTGTGTATTTTTAACCCAATCAATACATTTTGTAACACATATTTTAAAATAAAAGTGTAAATATCTAAATGGAAATAAAAATATTTGTTTTTCTTTACTTTTTATTTTTATGATTTATGTGAAATGGTTAGCTTTAATTTAAAATGAAGACAACCTCTGTGGCCTCTTCCTACCGATTGGTTCAATTCCCATTATAACCTGGATTTTTTTCACTTAAGACCTCTTGAACATCTTTCTGGTTAGTGGAAAGACATTGCCACATTACAATTAGCCCACTAAATTGTACTGTATACAATAAAAATGTAGTACAACACAATACAATTATAAAGTAACATACATATCATAATGCCGTGTCCCTTGGAGGACTCGCAGAGAGAAGAGATTTCCATGCATGTGGAGGAGACGAAAGTTGTTTTTTTTCTGTCCAAACCAACAACTTTCGTCTCCTCCACATTCATACAGCTCGTCATGCATAATCTTCCTATTATTTCTCGAACTTCTACTTCATGTTTCTAATTTTCTTCTTTCATAAATTGACACTCAACATTTTTTCATAGTGCAGACATCTCAACAGCATTAATCTTTTGTCCTTCTGTCAAACCCAAGCTGCACTCCTATACATCAAAATGGGCACCAACACACCATTATGTATTGTAATTTTTGTTAATTTGATATAGCGTAATTATTGGATATAACATTAAGTACTTCAAAGTTGAAGAGAATTCATCTTATGGATCGATGAAACTTGGGAATATACAATTTATTTTTGTGCAAACTGTTGAACTTCATCAAGCATATAAATAGAACTAGAAGTTCCGACGGTAAGAAGATTAAAAATCCAAGATTATTGATAGGATCAATCTGTTGAAGCTTTCTTCGGGTTACATTTATATAGTCCTTATTTTTGTTACAACATGACACTTTCCAATTTATATGAAACAAAAGATAAAATAAACTATAAAAATCTGTTACATCACCATCGTTTGATTGCCGTCTTTCAACCTGGGGTTGTGGGCTCGATTCCCATTGGTATGCAGATATATTTAAAAAGGCTTTCAGCTGGTTTTCACTTGATGCTTTTTTAATAACTCTCTGGTTAGTTGAAAGAGGTCAATCCACTAGGTTGTACTGTATATAAAGATATTGTATTGTAATATAATACAATATAATAGGTTAGTCAATAAGTTTTGAAAGCGACATCTATGGAGCAGTAGAAAAACCAAGATTTCTACGCCATTTTAATATTTCATCTTTCATAAGAATGTACTCAAAATTTCATTTCAATCTGTCAATTCATTCTTTGTTTACAAGCCATTTGAAATTGACGTGTCAGTGTATTTTTTAACAATGGAAAAATTCGAATATCGTGCAGTGATTAAATTCTTTGTTTTGGAAGGTTTATCGGCTACTGAGATCCATGCAAAGATGGTGAAAGTAGTAAAGGAGTCTTCTCCTTCATTTCCAACCGTTCACCGATGGGTTTTGGAGTTTAAGCGTGGCCGTACAAGCGTTGAAGACGATCCACGCTCAGGACGTCCAAAAAGTGCATCAACACCAGAAATCATAGCGAAAATACAGGATATGGTTTTGGAAGATCATCGATCGACTGTGGATGTGATAGCTGACACCATAGGCATCTCACATGGAACAATATGGCATATTTTGGCTGAAGTTTTGGGTTTCAAAAAACTGTGTGCACAATGGGTGCCGCATTTGCTAACAATGCAACAAAAACACGTTCGAATGCAACTTTCTGAGCAACATTTGGAGCAATTTCGAAAGGATAAAAAGGATTTTCGGCGTCGATTCATCACTAGGGATGAGACTTGGGTCTACCACCATGATCCTGAATCAAAACAAGAGGCTAAGGAGTGGTGTGAACCAGGCACTTTGGCTCCGAAGCGAGTTCGTGTCCAGAAATCGGCCAAGAAGGAATTAGCGTCAGTTTTTTGGGATGCAAAAGGAATTTTATTGATAGATTATCTCCAAACTGGTAAGACAATCAACTCTGATTATTATTGTGACCTTTTGGACCAGTTGGATGAAAAAAATGGTGAAAAAAGACCCGGTTTGCAGAAGAAAAAAATCATTTTTCATCAAGACAATGCACATGCTCACACAGCTCAAAAAAACATCGCGAAAATCAGTGAATTGGGGTACGAATTGTTGCAGCATCCACCCTATTCGCCAGATTTAGCTCTGACTTCTGGCTGTTCTCAAACCTCAAAAAATTCCTTCGTGGAAAGCATTTTTCATCAAACGAAGAGGTTATAGCCGTCGTAGAGGAGTATTTTGCAGGCCTTCCAGAAAGTCACTTCCGTGATGGGACAACAAAGTTGGAAGATCGTTGGACCAAGTGTATTGATCTTATGGGAGACTATACTGAGCAATAAAAGTGATTTCCCCCAAAAAAAAATGTATTTTCATTTCCGCTTTCAAAACTTTTTGACTAACCTAGTATCATAATGTTTTAGACAAATAAAGTATTTTAATACTTGTAAACAAAATTAGATATTTCATGTTATACAACCTGATATTAGAATAAGGATCAAAAGGATTTGTTTATTATTGAGGATATAATGACAAAATATTTATCAGGAAACGAATATTACTTCTATAGAATCACATTGATAAATCTCCCATCACCCTAAATTGATTATTATTGACATCAAATGATATGGAAATAAATGATTATGAAAACTTCCTGTGAGTTCTGACATTGCTCAGTTATTTATATGTAATCGATTTTTTAACATTTCTGTTTATAATTTGTAGCTTGAATTGGAATAATTTATTGATAAAAATTGCTATGAAGTCAGTGGTGTAACTATACCAATGCTGTGGATTGGGATCCACATTAGATAGGAGGCCCTAACGATCCATGCCCTACAAAACTATTGGTATCGATACTTTTACGAGTATCATTACATTTTCCATATTTTATGACTAACAATTTTTAAAATCCATTGCAGCAAGATTGGATTTATAAAATTATAAAAATCATTTCTCACTTGTATTTCGAAAACATGTAAAAATGGTATTGATGTATACGGACAGTAGTATCCTACTAATCACTACAGGAGACAAGAAACTAATTTTGTTCTTAATATATAATAGATAAAACCTTATAGTAATTAATATTCTTATATAGAGGTTTTTTTTTGTAATTACACCACTTGTTCAAAGCGATAAATTCTCCAGAACATTACTAAAACTTCTCTTTTACTTGTTTATTGATTGTGTACTATAAAGCTATAAACAAACAATTATTTTTTATATATAATATATCTTCAATGCATTACTCATACTGATAAAATGACTATCACATAATCTAATATTTAATTACCATGGAATATTGCATTCAATGCTCAGTCGCAGATAGAATTAAATATTACATTTCGAAGGCTTTCTATAGTTTTTCTAATTTCAATCATTTTAACTGTTTTCTGTATTTTTAGTGACAGTTATATTAAATTTAAAATAAAGTTATGATAAACTTCAGTTAAGAAAAAAGTGTGATAAATATTTCCCTTTGTTTTCTTTTCTTAAATAAGTGAGAAAATATTTTAACAAACTCACATGTTTTAAAAAATAATATTTTGAACACTATATAATCTGAAGATATTTGTTATTATAAAACAAATATGACATACAATCACTGTAGGATTTATGACGATACATTTTGGATAGTGGACTGCAGGTTTAAGTTGGCCAAGTACTACCATGGACCAGAAAGGCAAACCAATGTATACAATATCACCAGAGCAGCTGTGACTTTTCCAAGGAAAAAGATTATGGTAAGTTTATTTCTTTTTCTTCTTCTTGCACTACCTTATTGATATGTTTTATTTTGCATTATTGCTGGAATGTGGACTGCCAACTATCTTCAGCCGGTTGACTTCTGAATCATAAGAAACTATATCCAGATTTCATCCATTTTTCTTTTGCTGATATATTTTATTTGCTGAGAGCAATTCGATCTCACGACAAGTTGGATTTGTTGTGTCGTTGATGTGTGTTTATATGGTATGTGTATTTCACAAGCGTAAGTAAAGTGTTGGCAGCTGTCTAGGTGACTGATATAGACTCGTTGTCTTGTGTAGAGTAGAAATAAAAAAGAAAGAAAAAAATCAATAAATTAGCAATACTCCTTCCATTATATAAGAATGCCTAAAAAAGAAGAATTCATAATGTTGTGCATTATAATAAATTCTATAAATGTGTGTTCTTGTTTATATAATATTTTACATTGGTTTTATTTTATCATCATCATCCCATTCTACATTGGGGTAGGCATCATTGTTGTGGTTGCTGGACCTTATAGTCGAGGATTTCCTTTCCATTCCAACGTTAATTCAGTTGGAAAGCAAAGCTGTATCGTGAACATTTTTGTTTTTTTTTTTTTTTTTTTTTTTTTTTTTTTTTTTTTTTTCGTATAAGTGAGTGAGCCGTTGCACACCAGCAAACTCACCGGCCATATATCTGTACTGAATCCGATGGCATACTGAAGTGAGATGGTTAGAGAGGTCAACTCGGTCACGAAGATTAGCTCGTTCTTAAAAGAAAATATGAGAGTTAGCATGGTCCTGGAAGTAGACAGTTGTCTTGGCTCTGCAACATCTGAGAGTGGATCAAAATACAAGAAGTTCAAGTGTCAAAGACATTAGATGAAGAACAGAGAGGTCTTTGCCTAGATGATATTGTTGAAGGGACTTGACATGACATGAAAAAATAAGTCGTTTTTGAATAATTGTGTCTTAATTTTGTAAATATGCTGTACAGAAGAGTGTGTGGCACGATGATGTATTACAGAAAATGGGGTAAAGTAATTAAAAATAAATGTGCACTAGTCAGTGACACTTCAAGGGTCATCGGCCGTGCCCTAACAGTTAGCATTCGCGGTAAGCAAGCGGGCTCCCCTGGGTTGATTCCTGGCAGATTCACTTCCAGACTGGGTTTACTCTTAGATCATTCTTACATTACAATTTAAGTTTTTCTGTAGCTTATATGTTGTTTGTTATAAATTCTATTGTTGTTATTTAGCTAATTCTGTAGCTTATTTGTAAAAAAACTCAAAGTTCAATGGCAAGGAAATTGAATTTCCTTGCCATTGAACTTTGAGTTTGATTTTTCAAGACTGTGTTTTCTGAAGTGAAAAAGGTTGCGTACCATAAACTAAAACACGTACAGACATCTTTGATTCACAGGATGGCTGAAAATCATGCTTGATTACGAGGGATAGTCTATCGATGCAAGAAATTATATGAGAAATACCACTTTGAGGTGAAGTATTCTTATATTTATAAATCTATTGTTTTGGTAATATGCTAGATTTTAAATATTAATATTTCACAAATGGAAACAGAAGAGCCGAGATGAGGTATTTTGTCACCCATTTGAAAACACTCGCATACAATAGGGTGATTTTTTTTCTAAACACTTTCAGGAACTGATAACATAGTTGTTATACTACCTTGATCAAAAAGTTTTAGGACTTTATTCATAAAATCGAAAATACAAGTTTATTCATCAAAATCGATATGGTCTCTTTCAAAGTACTCCCCATCACCGGCAACGCACTTACGCCAGCGCTTGATCTAATCCTCGAAACACCGCTGGTACTCAATTTTCGATATGTCCATCAGAACCATCTTCGATTTTTTCATGACATCCTCTCGGGTGCTGTAACGCGTTCCGCGAAGCAGTTTTTTAAGTCGGTTGAACATGAAAAGTCGCAGGGAGCCAGATCAGGTAAATTCGAAGGCTGCTGGATAGTATTCGTGTTGTTTTTGGTCAAAAACTCATGGAAATCATGTCTTTCGCGATGTCAACGCGGTCCTTTTTTGCATGAAATTGAGGTCTTTCGGCACCAGTTTTGCAGCGACACGTCTGAGGCCCAAATCACTAACCAAAATGTCTTGAGCGGATCCATAAGCGATGTTCAAGTCCTCTGCCAGCTCTCTAATGGTCAATTTGCGGTTTTCGACCCACATTTCTTTGATTTTATCGGTTTTCGACTGCCACTGCGTTCGTCATCCTCTACCGACTCACGACCACTTCTGAAGCGTTCGTGCCACCGAAAAACCCTTCTCCAACATTTCCAAGGTCTGCGGACCGTTAAATCCGTTTTTCACACAGAATTTAATGCAAACTCGTTGATGTACAGTTGATGCAATTTTCAAACTTGTAAAAAATCGAAAACACGCACAAAGGTAGATGTACTCAGTACAGCGTAACTTTTACAAATATAAAGCTATGACGCTGAAATTTGAAGGGAAGTGTCAATAATAGGTGTGGTAACCTAACAAAAAAAAAAGAATTCCAATCAGGTGACTGACAGCGCCACACGGTGGCAGTCCTAAAACTTTTTGATCAAGGTAGTATACCATATTTTAAACGTGCGAATTTTATAATTTCTTTAAAAATATTCACTTCGCTTCCAGTATTATAAATAAATTGGGGATATGTGGTAATTTTACTTTACAACATAAATAAAGTAATGAAAATTGTAATGTAAAACATTTATAATTTTTTTTGAGCTCCTAGGATGGAAAAATCATCAATAGCTTTATTGAAATTGATTTTGTTTTAAATCAAATGTATAATAAAGAAAATAGTCATACCTGACAACCTTTGTCGTCAATACTAGATGTCATATAAGTTTCTATTAGTTTTATTTTACTAAAACTTATTTCATATAATGCTTTACAGTTACGGGTATTGACAGAAATTGAAATTGCAATATCAATATTGTGCGAATTTTGGTACCCTTTAAATATCGCGCCTGAGGTCAGTGCCCCGGTTGATCCACCCTTCTCTCGGTTCTGGTAGAAAGACAGACTACTAGATGGCGTCTATGTCCAACTATATTTGTTATGAAAATAATTTTGTTAGTTCCCTTTTTGAATCATACTGATTTTAACTTTTATTGAGAAATTACGATATTTTATTAATATAAGCAATTTCATCAATCGAAAGAAAGATTTTTTTTCTTCGGGGATTAATCATTATTTTACATTTGAATCGGGTCGTAACTGTTGACCTCCTACCACCTCAGTGCAGGGGGGTTAAACAGTGACGCCACAGATGTAATCTAGAAAAGTGTCCATTGTTTTCTTCACATTCTTATTCATACGAATCTTTCGGGACACCCTGTTATTAAGCCACCACGACACAAACTTGAGAATCTTACTCAAAATCGAATATCGAGAAAAAGAAAACAAAATGATACTGAAATAAATATTAAGTCGAAACAACTAATCAAATCCAGGACGATATATTTTGACGTCTGAAACACCAATTCGAAAACGTCCCCGTCAATAAAGTGCCAATTTCTCCAACATCACGTATTGACAACTTCTGTGGCCCAGTTGATAAGACGCTCGTCCGTTAAAACTCAGGTGGATCGTTGCTGTTCAATCCTCGGACATTCCGGCTTGACTTCAATGAGTTTCGGTGACAGCTGAGGGAAGAGGTTCTTCAACCGGTAAAACTTTGTAGAAATAAAAACACAGTACGAAGTTTTAGACGAGAATGTATTTTGCTCATTTTGCGGCACTTGTGTTTAGTCTATCGCACATTGCAATCACCTCGATCCGACCATTTATGCCATCACCCTTTGCTAGTTCAATGCTTGCTACGTGTTTATTGTGCACAGGGGCCGTCCGATCCTATGTAGTGATAATGCGAGGACCACACAAAAGGACGTTTTATTACAATACAACAATATTAACGCAATGATTTAAAACAATATTGAAAATAATTTATCTATGTGACGCATACGTCCGATACAAGTTTCTTTAACATTTTTCTTATTGGTCGTAAAATAAGCCCACCAGGTTGTACTGTATACAAAGGTTGTACTGTATACGAAAGAGTAATATCAATGTATTTAAAATAAAAAAAAAGAGAAATTAAATAATGCAAAAGTATCGGTATCAATTTGTATGATTTAAAAACGTGGGATCCATTTTCCTCAGTTATGCCTTCTCTTCGTGAATTCATCCCTTGGTATCCGCTAATGATTAGTTCCAGAATTTCTTGCAAATATCAGACTCCGCGAATGTTCAAGTCCCTTATTTAAAATTTTCTAGAATTACCATTTAACCTACTCTCATCTTTCTGCATGCTTCAAATCATGTATATATTACTTATAATATCTAATACACTGTAAATAGTTGCTATACTGTATTGTTTAGAAAAAAAATGATGACAAGAAAAAAAGTCTGAAAATGTTCAGTACTGAGTATTTAGTATTTAGTCCTGACGACATAGCACAAGTCAGTAATATCGTATCATTATTTCATTCAACATTTACAAATTGCTTTTGTTTATTGACAATAATCTTTCTGGATTTTCCGAATATTTTTCACGTTTCTACGTTTAGTTGAATTCAACGTTTAGTTGAACCAGTATAGCTCTTAATTATATAACTGTGTAAATAATACATCATAGACAATTATACTCCTATATATTTAAGGGGATATTCCTCTTTAGCACGTTAGAAGCACTATCCCTTTGCTGTTGCACTTACATAAAACTGTTAAATAAGTACCTAGGTTTAACTAATCAAGTTATACATCAGGTTAGTCTATAAATTCGTACGTATCGATGGCGTATGTATGATTCACCATGACTCATTTCATAGTACAATACACTTCCAAATAAGTTGTATCCTATTTCGGAATGTACCCTTAAGTGGTCGGTTTATTAATTATTTTTGTAAACATCGGACGTAAATAAGAGCCCTTAGAAAATTCATATCGATAATCAGTGCAAACGTCAAGTTCTACACTTTTTATTTTTAAATTATGAAAGTGTAAATTCCGAAGCAGAAAAAAATAACAGTGTTCATAGTGAAAATGGTATCAGTGTAAAGACTACCCAGAAATGGTTTTAAAGATGGACAAATCAGTGTTAATTATGAGCCCCGGTCAGTCGGTTAATTTTGACAACGACGCTCTAAAGCAGTGGTTCTAAACCTTTTCGAAGTCACGGAGCACTTTTGATTATAGGAAAAATATGCGAAGCACCAAAATCATCAAGGTCATAAAACTAACAATAAAAAATGCATGAATATTACTTTTGTTTATAAATGAATTACAGTTTACAAAAAAAATGTGAACGTAAGAGATTGCGCCGCGCCTTGGCTGCGTAGCCAACAGCAATTCGCATTCAACAGCAATTTGCCAAACATCGATCAAATGTTTCATATTTGACGGAGCACTTTTAACAACCTCGCGGAGCCCGGTTAAGAACCACTGCTCTAAAGAGTCTCGTGGATTCAGAGCCAGAACTTACGATGGATCAGATAATTTATCTCATAGAACAGTATTTCGTCATCTTAAGGAGAAAAAAGGTGTCCAAACTTGAAAAGTGCTTACCACACAAACTATCGGTTACCATACAAAGTTAATTGCCAACAACGAATAAAAATCTGTACTTTTTTCTTAATTTGCTGTGAACTTGAGCCGTTTCTTGACTGCATTGTGATAGGGGATAAAAAATGGACACTATATCATAATATCGCAAGAAAAATACAGTCGAGATATAAGGATAAGAATCCCTTACCAATAACAAAGGAGGGATTACATCCAAAAATGATACTTTTGTCTATTTTGTGGGATATGTATGAAACAGTGTCATCCACTTTGAACTATTAGAACTTAATCTAACAATTAATGCAGATGTCTATTATCAACAGTTTTAACGTTTAAATTCAACCTTGATTTAAAAACTCGTGCGATTGGTGTATAGCATACAAGTTGTTGATAAAGAAGGAAAATATACACGTATAATTGATTAAAATAAATAGTAAAACGTGTTTCATTTGCATTGTTTCAAAATTTCTCAAAAATACGCACGAATTTATGGACTGACCTTATAATCTGTATGCATTATGATTTTTGACAACCTGTGTGAGTGATAAAATGCCAGCCTCCAGCCCGAGGGTTGCGTCTTCGATTCTCGTTGCTACCAAGATATTTTAACAAGAGTACGTGCATGTTTTCACTTGAGGCTTGTTTAACACCTTTCTGGTTAGTTGGAAAGGATTGACATATGACAACAAACTCCTCAGGTTATACTGTATACAACGAAAGTGTAATACAATACAACAATTACGGTGTTCTTGGAAGTGTTGATTGCAATTATTAAATATTTTTTTTAAATAAATAATCATAAATTTCACATCTTCAATTACCAGGTTTGTTTCGACTCAATTCCTTTGGTTCTTAATGCGCACGCCCACACTACGGTCGGTTGTCGCGTCTCCGGCTACATAGCGCACGGTATAGTGCGGTGCGCGCGACGGCCGCTTCATGAATGTCGCCTGACGTCACGGCTGAGAGTGGCGCCGAGCGCGTGCGCCGCGCGCCCTTATCGAGCGGACGGCGCCGCCGGGCGTCGGCTCTAGAGAGGGGCACTCAACTTCAATCGATATTATTTTCGTAATCGATATTCATCCAATCATTCACATGGTAGTCCTTAGCATAACCGCACTGATAATGCGGACACGATAGCATGCGTGGGCAAGATACAACAAGCTAGTAAGTCGATCAATTACACGTTTTAACCACGTATGGCTTAGATAGACGTTTGATCACATATGATATCGTTCAATTTTTTCGACTTATAAATTTCGTATAATATTATATTTTTTCCATTTTAATGATGTTTTTATTTGTTTATTATTCATATACATTATTATATGCCCATTATAATTTGGCCTTATTAAAAGTGTCATATGGTCTATAATCACTGGAGTAGGCAAGTAACTCACAGTTCGGTACTGACGAGTGCCAACATATGGTTTCCCTAGAAAGCTTTGCGGTATTCATACACGTTGCATGTCTTCTTCTTCAGTTTCAATCCTAGGGATTAGTTAGCAGCAAAGCCCTGCATCTCTTCCTCTACTCCGCTCGGTCCTCAGCAATCAATCCTCTTGAGATTTGTATAGGAGGTGCAGTCCATATCATGGCATATTTGCTCCAGATGCTCTCGGCGAGGACGCCCTCTGCCAAGCGATCCCTCAATCATTCCCTCCAGTATATTGTACAGGAGATTTTCATGTCGCAGCATATGCCCCATCCATTCTGCACGCCTTTCCGATCTGGTGTTTGACAGGTGCCTGGTTTCTTCGATCCTGCTGAGAACCTCGTCATTTGTGATGTGGTATCTCCAGGAAATCTTTAGGATTCGTCTATAGGTCCACATCTCGAAGGCCTCCAATATTTTTCGATCTCTTTCGCCTATGCACTATGTCTCGCAACCATACATCAAAATACTCCACACATATGTTTTGACCAATTGCTTGCGACCAATTGGAGCTTTAGGTCCATGTTGTTGGATTCGAAAATCTTTGATTTCTTATTAAAGGCGAGTTTTGCTTGGTGGATGCGACTGTCAACCTCTCTTTTAGTACGGTCATCCCATGTAATTTTGCTTCCAAGATAGACAAACTCTTTTGCGTTGCATGTATGTTGCATAAATGAAGAATAAGACATGATCCTAACCGTAACAAAATAACACTAAATTCATATTAGATTCCACTATTCCACATTACACAAAAAACACTATTATACATTACAGAGGAGTTAAAATGGTACATAATTTTTTTTTGATTTAACATACCAAAAACAAACATGAGAAAATGTTTATTAATTAGCCACAAAGAAAATCTCATTTTTCAAAAGAGATTTTTAAAAAGTTTTAAGAATATCTTAAAAACTACGTACGTGTAATAATCTATAATAGTTCAATTGCATATATTTTTTAAATTATAATCATATAAACACAGATTGAAAATACGAGTTTGTTAGATTGCAACATAGTTTGAAATTATAACCACATAAATATAAATTGAAAATACGAATTAGTTAGATTGTAACATACTCGTAGTTTGAAATTATAATCATATGAACACAGATTGAAAATACGAGTTTGTTAGATTGCAACATAGTTTGAAATTATAACCATATAAATATAAATTGAAAAGACGAATTAGTTAGATTGCAACATACTCGTAGTTTAAAATTATAATCATATGAACACAGATTGAAAATACGAGTTTGTTAGATTGCAACATAGTTTGAAATGGTAACCATATAAACACAGATTGAAGATACGAGTTTGTTAGATTGCAGCATAGTTTGAAATGGTAACCATATAAACACAGATTGAAGATATGAGTTTGTTAGATTGCAACATAGTTTGAAATGGTAACCATATAAACACAGATTGAAGATACGAGTTTTTTAGATTGGAACATAGTTTGAAATAATAACTCTCCCCTCCCCTACCCACGTGGTTCTTGAATTGTGTGTAATTGTTTTTATTTATAACTGTGAAATGTGTAAATGGTTGTAATTTTGAAATAATAATCTGAAATGTGTATGAAAAGTGAGTGTGTTATATTATATTTGCTGGGCAACGGCGCAGGTACGCGTATTTTAAATTAAATGGCACCTATATATTTCTTTTTTGCTGCGAGTTGTCAAATCATACTAGCGGTTGCAGTTTATTTGTGAATTTCACAGAATTGCCTGTCTCAGAACATATGACGAGCTCAGTTAAATAGCTGACATTCACGTATATAATTTATTTTGTCAGAATATAAACACGTATCAATTTTAATGTAAATAAAATAATAGTGTATTGAACTTGTATATACCACTTTGCAAGATAATTACTTCTACTCCCTCAATTCTGAGGATTGTGGTTCCCATGATAATTAACCATCCCTCTCCAGTCAAAGTGTCTTGCTCTAAACAGTACCTCGTGAATGATCACTCCGCTGCCTTTTTTGTCTTCAACCATTCACATTTACAGCCATAACTAACATATATTGAATGATTTATATCATAGTTTTTTTTTAATAGTTTGAAGGCAAAGTAAACTTAGTTCACATAAGCCTTATTATAATCAAACAAAAAATTAGAAAAGCAAAAGAGGAGTGGGTTAAACAACAATGTGAAAAACTGGAAAAACTCAATGAAATGCATGATGCATTCAGTCTACACAAGGAAGTAAAGCAGCTGTCTGGTCTGAATAAAAGACAAGCACCTTCATGTCTAACAGATCAGTTTAACAATTTAATTTTGAATGACTCTGATATTGTAAAGACATGGGAGAATTATACGAGTATAAGTACGCTTTTTAATGACAGCAGACCTGACATTTGTTTGTCTAGATTGGATTCTGGACCATCAATAATGAAATCTGAAATTCTCCATGCTATTTGTAATAGTAAAAACAAAAAAAAAACTGTGGACCTGACGAAGTACCCACTGAGGTTTTAAAATTGATTGACGACAAGAACATTGACTACCTGTTAAGACTATTTAATATTAATTATGACACGGGGGTCATCCTCCAAGATTGGCTTAAATCTATATTCATCACTCTCCCTAAAAAACAGCATCCCAAAAAATGTAATGACTATCGACTGATTAGCCTTATGAGTCATGTGTTGAAAATATTCTTAAAAATTATACATTCAAGAATAAGGCTGAAGTGCGAGCGTGACCTGGATATTTCTCAATTTGGCTTCAGGAATGGCTTCGGAACACGAGAAGCGTTATTAACAATAAACGTCCTACTGCAGAAATGCCGAGACCAACGGAAATATATTTTTGCCTGTTTTATCGATTACGAGAAGGCATTCGATAGAGTGAAACATGCAGACCTTGTTAAGATGCTTCAGGAACGGGGTATAGATGATAAGGATATAAATATTATTAAAAACCTGTACCGGAACCAAGAAGCTGTCATTAAATTGGAAAATAACAAATCGAAAGGTATACCAATTCAACGTGGAGTCCGACAAGTTTGTATTTTGTCACCTATGTTGTTCGATCTGTAATCTGATATAGTTTTCACGGAAGCACTATAAACCCTGAATCTGGGGATCAAAGTACATGTTGTATGCATCAATAACATCAGATACGCAGATGATACAGTTGTTCTGGCAGACAGTATTGACGACCTTCAAACGCTTATAGATAGAATTAATGAAGCCGGTGTGAGGCTGGGGCTGAACATGAACGTGAGTAAAACTAAGTATATGATGTTTGGCTGGTAGGATCACGCAGGAGCACGTCTTACATTGGACGGTGCTGATATAGAGAGAGTGAAAACATTTAAATACCTCGGAAGTATCCTAGTGGAAAACCTCGACCCAGAAACCGAAGTCAAGTGCAGAATTTAATTATCTCGTGCGACTTTTAATAAAATGAGAAGCGTATTCTGCGATGATAATCGAAACTTGAAACTTCGACAACGATTGTGTGGAGTGTAATCATGGACATGGACCTTCAAAGTAAGTAGTATGAACCGACTGGAATCATTCGAAATGTGGATGCACCGGAGAATGCTACGGATACCCTGGACGGATATGGTCAGCAACACAAGGGTTCTTCAAGGAGCCAAAGTTGATAGAGAGTTGCTGACTAACATTAAAATCCGAAAGGTGTCCTACTTAGATCATATACTTAGAGGAGCAAAGTATAAATTACTGCACCCGATCATCCAGGTAAAATAGAAGGCCGAAGAGATTTTGGCAGGAGGCAAATCTCCTGGCTCCGCAATATGCGTGATTGGACTGGCATACTCTTAAGTGATATTCAACGTTAGGGGGACCTGACATGACACTGAGAAGAAGAAAGCAAAATTACTGTTCTTTGCAATATCCTCATTTTTCGAAACGTTACTTATCCGAGTTACTTGATTTAGAAAAAAAACATTTGTCATAAAATTAAGTATTCAAATGTAAATTTTAATTCCAAGATATGTAACGGAGATACCACCCTCGCATTGGAAACCTTTGCATTCTATTGTATTACACTTTCGATGTAAACCGTATTAAGCATACATCACAAATTAAAATAAGTTCATAAATTAAAATAAGCAAAGAGTTTTTTTTATAAATATAATCAAAAATGGGAAAGAAGAATAAAATGGGACATTTGGATATACGTTGCATGTCACATAATCATTCTTTACGTCGCTTTTCAAAGCATGCAATAATGAACATACGTAATAAAGGTTGGATAACAGGTATCTCTATACTTTTCAATTATATGTTTATATTTATAGTTGAAAATTATATCATACAAATACTATCATGTCATTTCCATTTCGAGGTTTGCACAGAAATTAGTGTGCCAGACATTTTTTTCAAGACATATTTTTCATGTCCTATTTATTTAAAGTTTTTCATGTGGTAAGAAAGAAATCGGTTCTCTTTACGAACTCCAACATAAATATTTCATAATTTGATCATCATCGGCCACCAAACCCCTTTAGTCGATGGAAGTCATCTTTGCACACTGACGCAATAATACTGAAAAAAATACAATGATGACAATTACGTGAATTGTTCTTTAAGATATTTGATAAACTAAGATTCGAATTTAAAGTCAGATATTAATACCAAATCTTGACTATTTTTTACTGAAGAAATTATTATTTATGATTAAATGAGTATTTATTTACCTAAGCTTCCTTAAATGAAGGAGTCATGTAATTTCACCATCTCACTTTCAAGTTTAGATCCCACAAGGTCCGACTCTGCACACAAATCACATTTTAAGGTTAGAAATTAGTATTTAGTACTAGGCGGGACTATGAATCGTACCTAATACTCCCAATATATGAAATATACCACATCTCGATACAATATTTGATCATATTTAAATGCACGGTTGGCTTCCTTTAATTATTTATTCTGTCTGCCTCTTCCTCGCTGTCTATTAGTTAAAAAAGTATATATTTCTTTTGTAAATCTTGAAAAGCTCATTATCTCAATTTGTCACTTTGTTTTCTCTAAAGTGGCTAAAATTAAGAAAATAAATACGACACACTAAAAACAGAAAATCAAATAAACGTCAATAAGAAACCCATGGGAAGGAACAAGAGTAAAAAAAAACATTTAATTTCCAAATCTGTCCAAGATTATAGAAAAGCATAGTTCAGTTGTTTTCAGTCAAACCCGCCTTTCAGATTTCAGCCAAGTCTGAAAGATTTTTTTCGTTGCGGGGGCGGGTATCGATCTTCGCTACCCTTATTTTACCCCATCACTAGGGGTTGAATCGCTTCTAGGCTCCGTTAGTCGGTGTTAGCTCCTCACCACCGCTGGCCGTCAGGACTGCTTCGTTAAAGAAACTTAACATTTTCCGATATAAATGCCATCATGGCGGCCGACCATATATAGCTAGAGAAAAAGTGGAACCACTTTTATATTAGTCTTATCTCATCGTTGGATGGCAATTGTAAAACTATTTAAATAGTAAATTTTTTATTATGAGTTTTGGTGTAAAAAATAAACGAAATAATATTTTTTAAGTTAATCATTCGCGTCGGATGTTTAGTGCGTGCAGATATGGATTTTATACGAGGATTTTGTTGAGGTAAGAACTTCAATGCTTGAAGATATTATTTGGACTAAATTTGGCTACGAGTTGCTTTTTACAAAAATTTACTACGCTTTTATCTATTGTTGCTGCATTTATTTTTTGGGCAAACTTTAAGATGTAACGCAACATATATTAAAAAAAAGAATGAACGGTTTTAAAGGATTTCTTTAAGCAATTAAATACTTTCAAGAAATACAAGTTTAAAGATAAATGTACTTGTAACTTAACGAATACAACGTTTAGGCAAATAATTATCCCGATAAAAGGAGTCCGTTTGTTTTTCACACAATATTTTCAAAATTGTCCTAGGTGTACCTATATTTATTGATCCTTGCTTATTTCAATAATTTCATCAGCATTGCTTTTTATGAAATCAATATTTTTTTAAAATATATTTACTATATTTTCATTTTGATGATAAGGTTTCAAAAGTTTTTATTGTTATTTTAGTAAGATTTTTAGTTTCTTAATACAATTTTCAAAAACGATACAAAAAAATCAATATATTAACGTATATAATACATGTTTTGTAGGTACAATACGAGTACGTACATATTTCTGGAATCTTATATTAGGAGGTCAATGGTTTATCTTTTTCTAGTATTTTGAAAATATATCGTAATGGTTGATCAATATTTATTTTCAACACGTTAAAAAGCTCCTTCAATTTCTGAACTTTAAAATGTAGATTATTTTTAACAAAATAGTTCTAATAAATAATGTCTTTGATTAAGGGGATCAATTACATCATTGGCTTCACCTTAGTTATTTTTAATACTGAAATAAAATATAGGAAAAAAAAACAATTATGGATTTTGTGTAGAACATTTTCCATAGTCAAAACTAAAAAGGTTTAAAATTTTTGATAAAAAAACAAAAATGAGGATCCAAATATTATCATAATGAATCGTACTAGGTACGAGTAGGTGTCTTATTTTTGGGGGTGTAGGATGAATAAGTAGAAAAGGTTAACAAAACAAATATATAGCGCAAATGTGAGTAGAAAGTTTGCTAGAGGAATACTAAAGAGATCGGATCGGATGGTCGGATCAAGTGAACGGTATTTTGAACGAAATAAATGTAAAAAGTCAAGGAAATCGTAGGATGTGTATGAATGTTGAAGAAGCGCAGGGTTTGTGTTGAAATAGAAAAGTCGACCCCGACAGAGAAATTACACGATGAAACTCATGTCCTATTTTTTATCAAAGTTATTAGCGGTTTTTAAAGTAATAACATTTCCCAGCATCTATCGAGAATTATTTTATTTTATATAAAACATATGAAACATATTTTAATAATTAAAACACTTTGTGGGAAAAAATCATTATGAAATCTAAGTTACTATGCCTTCTTTATACCTCCGTGTAATATTTTAATTTTTTTTTATGTATACCATATATATCAACTTATCTAGACGTAGGTAGTATAGGTTGTGACTACACGTCTCCACTTCTCACGGTCACTTGCTGTTGTATGGCTGTGTACAGGATTCCCCGAGTCAATTTCTTCACCTAATCATCTCGCTGGCGCTCTGCCTCTTCTTCTTGGCACACATCTTATGATCAACAATTTATACAGTTTATTTGACTCACGTTTAGGAATAGACCCGAAGAACAACATGATACGATGGAAGTTTATTGAAGAATGTCTAACCATCACATTCATTACCTGAAGTATGAAGATGTTTTCAGCGTACGATAATGTTACCGAAACGTGCAATGACGAACAACGTGCTTACTCAAGTAAATCTAATGACTCCATCACTGTGGTCGAATATAATATTGTCCGAATCACCAATTCGGATATGTCGAAGGGTAACACATGAAGGAAAAATACTGCGTCAGGATAAATACCACTTCGCAACATGTTCTTAAATATAAATAAGAACGCAGCTAATGGCATTGCACTTAGAAGATTACAATTTTTACTTGACGAAATTGTTTATGATCTGAAATTGAGTAAATCTAAAAGCACATTACCAATATCCGACGAGTCAAGCGGAAAGCCGTCTAAGGAACATCATAGTTGGAATCAGATTTCATTTCTTCCCTTTCTGCCTATGGTTTGAATTTAAAAGATCTTCATCTTCTGAATCATCCATCATATTCCTAGATTTCCCTTTTTCATCGAACGCGCAATGCTGAGCTTTGTGATCTTCTGTTAGCTCTAGAACTTGGCACATAACTTATCCCTATTTTTCCTGGTGCTAGGCCATGTTGAATGTACATAATATTTAAAGAGGATCCTGTTAATTTCTATATAAGATCCATCATTCTTATATGACACCTTCCTTTCGCTCGTTTTTCCTCAATAGTTCCTATGATCACCAGCTTCTCAATATTGTCGTTGCTTTTTCTGATAACATGTCCATAGATTTTATCCTGCATGTTGCCAAAAGTCTTTCGATAATCGCTAATTCTAGGATGAAAGAAAATTCAATCCGCCTTACCATCCATAGGATAGATATCTATCATATTTCTTTCCTTTGTTCTCATCATCCGTGGTTCCACTCCATAAAGTGCTATGGAGAATACTGAATATTTAACAATAAGGATTTTGGTTGTTCTGGATATCGATTTTTTTTAATTAATGTATTTCAAAAGCAATTTCAATGCAAGTTTGATGACCAGGTATAGTTCGTCCAGGAATGAACGTGAACTATAGACTAATGTGTTGTGGAAGACGAAGAAGAGCACTCTGAGTGATTTGGGCATGTAGAACTAATGAATGAAGAAAGACTAACAAAACGAATATACAGTCAAAATGTGAGTGAAATTCGTAGTACAGGAAACCCAAAAAAGTATGATTGAATTAAAATAATGATATTTTGAAAGAAGGACGAGATATCATAAGGGCTGAATGAGAAAAATGTGGAAGATGCGAAATATATGTATCTAGACAGGAAAATCTGACGCTGTGTCATCTTTGCCTACTCCAGCACTGACACGGTGTGAAAGTATGTATACAGATCAATTATCAAATTTTTCAAGTTTAATCAGCTTTTCAAGTAAAGCTTTGAATCGTCTAAAAAGCACAAATTTAATTCATCATATTGTACGAGTATTTTAAGCTTTAACAAATTATGGTATAAATCATCATTTTGTGGGTATATTGTAACATGTTAAAGAATAAGTACAGCAAGAACGTCACCGAGTTATAATATAATTAGAAACTCTTTGCGTGCAAGTTTACCTGCATCGGGTTACGGTGCATGTCTCAAAGAAAGAAAACTTTACCCTCTGCGATGCCGAGACCTTGCATGGGGTAAAGTACAAGCAGGGTGGATGCACGGACCCGTAATTAACTGTTGCATGCACCACGGTGGCGTTTGATGGGCCCCGTTCAACGACTCTAGCTTTATTGGTTAAATTAAACTATCGTGGCATCGAGATAATTGGAAACTCTAACGTAGCTCGGTATAGGGAATTTTGATTCAGTTCTGAGGCAACGTCGAACGTGTAGGCAGTACAGGCAGCCCTCGACTTTCGTATGCTACATACTCGTAATTAGTTCCTAAAAATGTGTGCTATATTAGAGCAACGTAAAAACATAGAAAAAAAGTGTGATAAAATATTTATTTCATACTTTAGTTCAGTTCGATACCACCCACGCTGTTATGGGGGACAAAATATGTCCCCATCCAGCGCGATCTACACTAGAAGATTCACGTAGCGACGAAGAAGGAACTGCTAAAAGGAACTCTTCTACTGGTGGAGACACACTTGAATGTGAAAAATATAGTAGTATCCCTTCGCATATTACTGACTTAATTATAATCGCAATATCATAAGATGTTATTTTGCAAACTGATTCAGATGGTTGCAAAAATACAATTGGGCGAAGAGGCAGGATTAAAGCAAAAAGTTTGCCATTAATACTCCCATGGGCACAGATAAATTGTGTAATCTGATAGTTTAGATACACCTACGTGAAATTGAGGCCCAACCAAAAGAAAATTTTAACTGGCAGTCTTCCCATGGAAAGTGACGACCATCGATGTTGCCAAGGTGACAGCTGGGCCTCTAGGAAAGCTTAAAGAATCATGAGAGGATATTTATTTACCAACAAGAATATAGATATATAATAATATTCATGAACGCTAAATATCAACACAAAACTAATTACATAGAATTATTATTAATAAATTTAAGGAGGCATTTTACCTGATGTTTTATTTAAAGCAAACTTATCACGTCGAATATTTTTCTTTTTGGTAGACAGTTCTTAAGCACGCTCTATATACGCTCTCATCTGAGATATTATTGTTCCATGATATTAAAAATAAAACAGGATGCATGAAGGCCTCATTCATATTCTTGAATGCCAAAGTCTTGACAATGGATTCTTAATTATCAGCTTCTTTTGTTCCAGTTTGTATCACATTAACCTGTTGTACGTCAAGAAGGTATTCGTTTGACTAAGATTTTAGGTGAGATTTAATTAACTCCTTAATATATTTGTTGTTCATCCATGTTTAATTAATTCAAAATCAAATCTGCGAAAGTCGGGGACTGAGTGTATTAGCATTTAACTGTGCTTCTATAAATAGGCAATCTTTTGTGATCGAATATGATTGTCAGCCATTGTACGGATTTAAGACGCCTGCGCGTGTATTGATTTGTGCGCAAGCAGTTGCACTTCAGCAAACACACAGTATTGACAGAATTCAACATTCCGATGGCTAAGAAATTTAGTTTCAAAATGATAGGCAGGACAAATCTGCTACAGACTTTCGTTTGTTTTTTACATAGCGTTTTTTGCGTCGCTTAACAACGCAATAAGAATTTATGATAATCAGCATATAAACAACAGAAAATCACAAATCAGGTGATAAATAGTTAGAGTATAACCAAGTCGGAGTTAATCCACCAGGAATCGAACGTGAGACTCCCGCTTGCTTAGCGTGAGAGGTAACCATCATTAGAACACGGCCGCCGACAGCTTAAATGACTAAACTTTTGTTTAATTTTTAATTAAACTTAAATAATATTAACATAGATAGTTGAAACATTATAAAATATAATTTTACAGATAAATTAATAACAATCATTTTCATCGCCATCAAGTATTCTACCTCCTGATATGTCTCTGTTAACGTATTCAAGGATGTTGCAAATCCTGATATGTCTCTGTTAACGTGTTCAAGGATGCTGCAAATCCTGATATGTCTCTGTTAACGTGTTCAAGGATGTCGTAAATCCTGATATATCTCTGTTAACGTATTCAAGGATGTTGCAAATCCTGATATGTCTTTGTCAACGTGTTCAAGGATGTTGCAAATCCTGATATGTCTCTGTTAACGTATTCAAGGATGTTGCAAATCCTGATATGTCTCTGTTAACGTGTTCAAGGATGTTGCAAATCCTGATATGTCTCTGTTAACGTGTTCAAGGATGTCGTAAATCCTGATATATCTCTGTTAACGTATTCAAGGATGTTGCAAATCCTGATATGTCTTTGTTAACGTGTTCAAGGATGTTGCAAATCCTGATATGTCTCTGTTAACGTATTCAAGGATGTTGCAAATCCTGATATGTCTCTGTTAACGTGTTCAAGGATGTTGCAAATCCTGATATGTCTCTGTTAACGTATTCAAGGATGTTGCAGATCCAACAACAGTCTGTTATTATGGAAATAAAATAACCACCATCACTTCGTATTATTTCTTCATGACCAATCTGAAAAAAAATGTACTTCTGAAAATGTATAAACGGTAAACCCCTCGACTGTTCGAAGTTGCATTAACTGATATTTTGAGTAACCGGGGGCTGTAAAAAACCGAACAGTTCGAAATATTATTCAGAATTTAAAAAAATCATTCAACTATATAATACGAAATGTATCAGAAAATTAAACTAATGATATTGATAATATGTAACAGATGATAAAACTATTGAAATTGGGAACAAGTCATCGACTAAGATTTCTGGTCGATGACGTCGCAAACTATTATTTGTGTGCATTTAGATAAGGTGTTGACTTTTTATGTAAGCGGGCGGGCGCACTACGTTAAATTCCTAATTTAAATAATGTGTGCATTGCGTTTGATTAACTTTCGACTATTTTTATAGTTGTTTATTTTCTCAATTTTATATTTTCGTTTCATATGTCCGTGACCTCTAGTTTAATGGATATTTTTTTTCTGAAATTTATTGGGGAAATTTAGAGTCGTGGTGAAAATTTTACATCTCACCATCACAAGGTAAGGTTTCGAAGCCTACTTAACACCATTTGCTGAAAAGTGAACAGAGAAGAAATACACAATTCTTTGCTATCGTATTATAAATAAAACGGTGCGTAGGATAATTAACAGTTATTATTTTAATTTTATTCCGTTTCTTTTTGGAGGAAATTGTCCATGGTTTTTTATCCAGGTTATTTTTAGCTATGCGTGTTATTTATCCTTAAATGAAATCTTTAAATTCCTTGAGGCCTTAAATGAAAACCAGACTAGAATCCTTGTTAAAAATGGGTATCAGGAAAGACAGGCGCCTTACCAACTAAGCCACGGAGGTGGCACTCGTCATCACTACACCCAGAATGGGTCATAGCTGCCTGAAAGATTGTCTGCTACTTGTATCTAACACTAGCATCTATCCTCTAATTGAGTACATCAGTGTGTGGCAGTTCACTATATCGAATCACTGACTCTTCTTCACAGAATCAAAGTCTGCATGCGATATAATTGTCCTAACCAGTGCAGTCTAGTAATTTTATTACGGTAACTTGTTTAGCTGTATTTAAATTATTTTAAAACAGGGCCCACTTGATTGACATTTTGTCACAAAAAAGTGGTGCACAAGGAAATTCATTGTTATTTTATTTTAAGTACAAGTCTATTTCTAATAAATTTTAGGTATTCTTCTCAGAGCATACATTTCTACAGAATTTAATCGGCTGGTTTAAGTATATTTCCACGTCCATTTTATATTCCTATACATCCAAGTTGGTACTAAAAGTTACAAAACATATCATATCGTTAATTTAATTTTGAAAACTGTCAGGTTTCTGTGATTCACCTTGTACTATACAATGAAGTTTTTAAACAAATAAATATGTATATTATCACCCTACTTCATGGTGATATAATAATTTTTCATACTTTAAGTGTCACATGGATTAAATTATACTTAATACTTTGAAAAATTCACTTGAACAAAAATTGTATTGTATACCAACATATTGTGTGAATATGAAAATACAGTGAAATAATGGAACAGTCGACACGATCCATTTGAATGTGCCCCCTAAACGGGCCACATCGACGCTTCCCTCCTCCCATCTCCCATCAGACACCCCATAATATCGTGCCATAAATCTGCCTGATTCTGCCAAATTGTCTACAACTAGTTACGTCACGTGTAACCACTTACCTTTATATCTGACCGCTCACACAATGTCAGTCCAGTCCATCACCTGTTTTTATAAGATCACAAAATTACAGTGCAACCCCATCGTGCGTGGAAGTACGTATACTAACATAATATACTCGTACAACGGAAATAATACGCCAGCATTTATACGACAAAAAAATTATACGACTGGTAATTTGTACGATGGTATACTCGATACGAAAATATATTTTATATAACATAACAATTCGTCAAAAGGCTTTGTAAACATTACTTTTGAGATAGAGATAGATTTGATAGAGCGCCAGACTTTTTTTATCTCAATACATTCATACAGCTGCTACTTTCTACGATTACTTCTTTCAAAATATAATTCACGTGATCCTACCATAGTTTCGTTGATTTTCATCTACCATGCCTTTAACTTATATTTGCACAATATATTTGTTTTGTTAATGTTACTTCTATCATTCGTTCTACATGTCCAAACCATCTCAGAATGCTCTTTTTTATATTAATCAACCATTAGCCTTAAGCTTCATATTCATCCCGTATCACTTTATTCCGTATTCTGTCATAAATTGTCCCCCCGTGTATTTTTCTCAATGTACGTAACATGTTGCTACACTATTTATTCGGCTCCTCTTGGTCTATTTACACGTCCATGTTTTACTCATATACAACAAAGTTGGCACCGAAATATCATCATAGTAGATTTTGATACTATCCGGTTCAAGTATATACAGTGCGTAATTGACTTTGTTTTCTATTGCTACACGCCATTAAATACATCTCATAAATATTCCTTCAACTGAGAAAATACCTTCCAAACAGCAGAATTCCTCAACCTATCCCTATTTTTCATTATTCCCCCATATATGGCATATACTTTCCTTTTCACATTTTTCTATTACCACTACTCTGGATTTAGCGACAAACTCAGTTCGTTCTCTTCGCATCTCTAAATTCTCTCATCAAACTCTGCAATTCATCTTCACTTCCCGCCAATACTATCATGTCATATGTATTCAGCAATACACATGCATTCCTATTCGACATTTGTATGCCACCAATTGATCTCTGTTGTTCCATCAGTCATGAATCTATATAAAAATTGAACATCCGGAGTTACATAACACATCCTTGTTTTACAGCACATGCATTCTACAGCATTAATTCAGCTGTTTTCAGTCGGTTTTTATGTCAACTTATAACTCTTTTGTAACTTGTAAAATAATAAATTAGTATATTCGTAAAACAGATTTTATTTAAAGCATATATGGAAAGTAACAGGTATAATTACTACAAAGTGTATATTTATATTAACCAACGAACTATAAAAGTTTGAATTATAATATAAATTGGTGACTAATACAGTATTTCTAAATTTGATTTACAATTACTTTATTACTAAAGGCCCGTTCTCACGGATCTAGTTTAATTGACCGATTATAGTTGATCAACAGAAGTTCAATAAAATCTGTAGTGAGAACCTTTGTTTCAATACAGTTGATCCATTAAAAAGTTGATCAACTTTCGGTATACAAAATGTATTGTCGTATAATGTATCATCGTAAAAATGCTTGACGTATAAATTTCCGTTTATAAATGTTTTGTCGTATAAATAAACTGTCGTACAAATATTGACGTTCAAAATTCCTAGAATTGTAACCCATACCTTAATTTGATGGTTCAAACCGTTTCGACAGACTTTCTATCGTGACGTTGGGTGTATCCCGCTGGACATGATGCTATTTTCAATACAATATGTATATTTGATGGCTTCAAATATAATTAATTTATTGTGAAGACCCTCAGATATAGTTGATAAGAGGTTTGTTTTCCACCCTGGGAGATTAAATTCGATTCCCGATGGCATCCGAAAAAAAATCTTAAATCTAGTACAATAGTTTGCTGTGTACAAATATTCGCACGCGTTAGACGTGTGCGAATGTTATTGCAGCTTCACATTTGATCACGAACAGTAAGTCCCGGGCGTTTTTCAGTATTTCTTAACCTTTAATGGGTATTGTGGATATTCCCGGCTGCGAGTGTGGTTTGGATGATGAAACTATAGATCATGTATTTTTCGGTTGTCCTTTCCTTTCTTCCTGTTTTTTCCCGCGTCCAACGAATGTTGCGTTTCTTCTTTCTTCGAGGAACTTTTCCATTTATAGATCGATTGTTACATTTTTGAAGCTTAATCAGTTGAAACTTGGAATTGTCAAGATATTTCTTTTTTTTAATTTGTTTTATTATATTGACTCATATAATTTCATAATGTACTTAATTTGGTGGCACAAACCCTCCTAGTTTGGGTGGATTGCCTATTAAAAAAAATTTAAAGGTTCGATTAATGAGGCCGAATACAATGTTTCCTCGCGGCCACGCTCTTGTACTATATTACATTTTCGTTATATATATATATATATATATATATATATATATATATATATATATATATATATATATATATATATATATATATATATATATATATATATATATATATATATATATATATATATATATATATATATATATATATATATATATATATATATATATATATATATATATATATATATATATATATATATATATATATATATATATATATATATATATATATATATATATATATATATATATATATATATATATATATATATATATATATATATATATATATATATATATATATATATATATATATATATATATATATATATATATATATATATATATATATATATATATATATATATATATATATATATATATATATATATATAATATATAATATATATATATATATATTATATATATATATATATATATATATATATATATATATATATATATATATATATATATATATATATTATATATTATATATATATATATATATATATATATATATATATATATTATATATATATATATATATATATATATTATATATATATATATATATATATATATATATATATATATATATATATATATATATATATATATATATATATATATATATATATATATATATATATATATATAATATATATATATATATTATATATATATATTATATATATATATATATATATATATATATATATATATATATATATATATATATATATATATATATATATATATATATATATATATATTATATATATATTATATATATATATATATATATATATATATATATATATATATATAATATATATATATATATATATATATTTATATATATATATATATATATATATATATATATATATATATATATATATATAGTATATATATATATATATATATATTAATATATATATATATATATATATATATTATCTATATATATATATATATATATATATATATATATATATATATATATATATATATATATAATATATATATATATATATATATATATATATATATATATATATATATATATAATATATATATATATATATATATATATATATATATATATATATATATATATATATATATATATATATAT
>OX463858.1:18633540-18752684 GCA_949825065.1 Odontocerum albicorne
TATATATATATATATATATATATATATATATAAAATCACGACAATGAGCATACGATGAAGAAGATTTGATATTTTATATGATTAAAAAATGAGTTGGCCCCTTTTGTGCATAATATGTCGATTATTATGACAGTGGACTAAGTCAAAAAATATTTTTATGATTTATTTTATATAACAACTACTCATATTATAATAATCTATAAGAACTTGAAAAAATACACTGTTTAATGATTTTGCAAAGTTGATCAGTAAACATAATTCTGTTTTTGTATATTTTGATAGTGGACTAAGTCACTATCTTTTCGGGTATACATTATTTTTTCTGGAACCATAGTTTTATTTATAACTATTGTATATTTCATATACATATTTACCTGTAGAATATTATAAACTAATATCTCAGTATCCTAAAAACCCCATTTAAATATGTCCTCAGTGAGATACAGGCAAAAGCCTAGTTTACTTGGGACACGACAAATGAAAGGCAACAAACCCAGATCCTTCATGTCCAAACTTGTGTGTCGGAATTAAATTACCTCTTGTTTTTTCGCTAATTATGTACATTTCTTGTCCTGTGTGTAAAATAAATAAATAAAAAGTACATTGAATGTCACAAGATTATTTTTCAACAAAATCTCTATAGAAATGAGTTACAAGGAGAACGAGATATATTAAGAGAGAATATGTTTATTGTTTGAAAATACAGTGGATTAAATTTTAAAAGATGCCACTTATCAGATGTTTTATAAAACATCTTTAGATGATAGTGCAGAATTTTAGATTTCAGACATTTCACCCAAAAAAGGAAGGCCGAAAATATACGTAAAAAATCAATTATTTCCACTTAACACGAGTATCCGACCACTTATAAAGGTAACACATAAAGACATAATGGATCTGTTATCGTGTATTCCGCCAATTTTCCATGAATCTTATTATTATGTCTAAACACCACAAAAATGCAGTTATTGAAGAAGAAGAAATCTCTAGTATTATTCCAAATTGAGTTTACATAATTATAAAGTGAAAACTAAATTCTTCTTTGAATAAAACTGAAAAAAAAGTGTAATTTTTAAGATGTTCTGATGGTTGTGAAAATAGTACAAATTGTAAAAAAAGTCAGATAAAGTATAAAAAATACACATTTTTAGATGATACTCGTAAAAAGTCACAGTTACATAAAATATTTACATTATTGTAGTAAGTAATTAGGAAAATATATTGTTACATAATGGAAAAGAAAAATCCACACAAACGCAAAGGTCTAAATATCTTAATACGAAAAATGTATGACTTAGCCCACTGTCATAATTACTGGCAATAATGACATAATGTAATGTGTAGTTCTGACCGCTAACTCGATCCAGCGGTCTTGAAAAATTGCCTCGGAGCTAAAAATAGACCCCATTGAATTTATCATCTTTTTTCATTATTCTGTGTGTAATAATCTATACATTTGCTCAAACATAAGATATAGCATTATCAGTACAATGGTTTATTGAATAGCAAGCTTGTCATTTCCAGACATAGTATTACATGAATTTATTCAATAACGCTTATGAGCTGTTTTTTGTTAAAAATAAAAATATATCATTCTTATGCAAACTGAAAATAATGCCAAACAAGCTATTATCAGAGATTTTGCGTAAAATTTAATATTTTTTATTTGTTTAGAATATTTCAAGAGTTTCTTGATGGAAATTTGTGATAAATGCTATAAAAATTAAACTTACTACTTCTTAGTTTTCTTACGCTTCTTCCACTATATTCTTTATCACACCACTATGTGTATTACGAAATATGCTTTCTCCTCTTCAGGTGAATTAGTTAAAGTAAACTAGGGACTCACCCCTGGCCGCTATGCGGCCCCTTCCCGAATAACTCTACACGCCCTCTTGTGCAATATATGGTAAAGGTGTCTTATATTATATATGTGACTATGCATCTATTGTTTAAATATTATAAATTTAAACATCAATGTGTAGGTCATTTCAGATAGCTGAGTGCTGAATGCTGAATATGATAATCAGAGTTAATCGAATTTTAGTATACGTTCGGAAATTCTAGGATGAGTCCTGTGACAGCTCACAAATTTGCCCCAATACAACCTTGTAACGATGTTCAGTAATTTTAATTATTTTATCAACTTTAATATAAGCCTCAATTCTAATAAATTGCAAGTTATTTAGGTAAATACATTACATAAGGTTGTATTGGGGCAAATTTGTGAGCTGTCACAGGACTCATCCTAGAATTTCCGAACTATAGAACATAGCACTTGGCGACCATTTTACCTTTGTGATTTAGAATGGTAGAAACAAAGTACAAATAAAACGATAAATTTAAACCTTAGGGAGCTAAAATATAAGCAAAATTAAATATGCTGTTTACATATTATACAACTAGAGTTACAGGTGGCCCTCGACTTTCGCACGTTCTACATTCGCGCAGTTCGCTATTTCGCACATTTAAAAAAAAAAATTTTTTAAACATTTTTGTCGATAATGCGAAAATTGTTCGCTTCCATGCAGTCGCTCCCACTTTTTTGGAAGAACTATAATATATTGAACGCAATAAACAATATTGGTGACTCGTGGGCTGAAATGAAAGTCAACAATGAAAGGTTCCTGGAAACATTATGCCCACAAATGATGAGTGGTTTTATAAATTCTGAAGAAACTCCGGAAACTATCACAGATGAAATAGTTAGCCTAATGAATGAACTAAACTTGGACATCAACAACGAACATGTTAATGAGTTGATTGAATCTAACTCAGTATCTCTGTCAAATGAATACTTAATTGAGCAAGAAGAGTTAAATGAAATACACAATGGAAGTGAGGAAGAAGAAGCTGATAAAATCGTTAAGACTTTGACGGTCAAAAATATAAATGAAACCTTCATGCATCTTGACAAATTTGTGACTATCATGGAAGAGTGTGATCCCAATTGTGAACGTATATCTCAAGTACGCAGGGCGATTGAGAAAGACACAGCATGTTATAGAACTCTTGATCAAGAAAATAAAAAAAGGGTAATAATTATAAATATTTTAAAATACAATTTTCGATGTTTTTTTTACATCCCTCTACTTTTGAACATTCAACATTCACACACATTTTCAGGAATCAATTATGTGCGAAAGTCGAGGGTCGCCTGTATCTTAAAATTAATACGATAATCGTCAGAATGTTATGGAATCATAATCATGGAGGTTTTATTAAACTTAAAGAAATTAAATAAGAGGGATAGCTAAAAAACAACTATTTTGAACTTTCCCATGGGTGCGCGTAGCACCAACACGGAGCGGAACCGCGAAGCGGCCAGGGGTGGAATCACTGGTTTATTTTACTACGTTTGCTAGAATAGTCTACACAAAATATATACGATTCTATTAGATTCGAAAGAAACGTTTTTTTTGTAGTTTTTCTTACAGTGTATACTTTATTTCGTCTATGGTAATATAATTATAGATGACATGTTAGACGACCCATGGTCGTCATGATAAATAAAACATGGTATTTATGAGGAATATAGTAAGTGGAAGTGAAACAAAATATCATAAATGATCAATTAATTTTATCCTCTTCAGCTTCTGTTACTCTATTTATTCCCCATAAGACTATAGATAGTGTAACGTGTAATTTAGTTTAACCAACTTAGGTATCTGAGGAAAATACAGTGTGTGTTGAAATGCGCATAGTAATATGCTTAAAAATATAGTAAAGAAAACAAAATCAATTGATTTATTTCTTACTTTAATTTAAAGAAATTATATTTATTTAACAATTTAAATAATTAAAAGCACGGTAAAACAGATAACTATCTTATAAAAAAAATCGATTTCTTTCTCCGAGATGTCATCTAGAGTAATTATAATACGAAAACGTTTTCGGAAATACGTATGCGTACACTCGCGTACTGTTATTGATCTCGCTCTGCGCCAACCCGCCATATTTGCTACGTAAGAGACCCTTATTTTGGCCCGCACCCGCACAGCCGCTACGAATAAAATAATGGCACAATATCAAAAAAATCTTTCAAAAACTAATATTCATAATTTTCTTTTTGTACAAAGTAAGAAAAATTTCGACGTAGTGCCGTCGCCCCTTAATCGCTTACCTTAGTAAAACTGTTTTTAATAAAAAAACAATGGCACAAAATCCAAAGGTCTTAGAAAACAAATCTTCTCAGTATTCCTTCGTAACATAATTCAAATATTTTTCGACTAAGTGCCGCTAGTCGAAATCGCTTGCAATTTTAGGCGATAAAAGGACGACGCGTATCCGTCTCGCTCTTGTATTATTTTTTTCGAATACGTATGAAAGGGAAGAAACATAACCTGTGAGAAATGGAAAACCCGTTTTTCTTTAACCCGTTGGCATCCAATTTCCTATTTTAAGTGCTGCAATTTCATGTTGTGTTCTATTTAATAAATTCTGAATAATTTCAATTGCTATTGTTCACACTATGTGTAAAGTTTTAGTAACATTTTTAGTAATATGAGATCGAGATATATGGAAATATTGCATAATATCGTATTACACTTTCGTTCTATAAAGTGCATATAACCTGGTGGGCTCATTACAATGTGGTAATCGTTTTAAACCAATCATAAAGGTGTTAAAGATACCCTAAATAAAAACCAGACTAGAATTATTTTAAACAATCAGGGTTTCAACGGGAATCGACTTGCAATCCACATGTTGAATGGCTGATGTAATTTATTAGGCCACGGAGGTCGTCTTATATCTATGATATATCTGAGTTGAAAAGGGGATTAATCTCCATACATAGATGCCTTATTTTTTACAATATGTATATTCTGGACAATCTGGACAGAATCAATTTCGTTGGCATAAAAAAAAACTATGCGTTATTATTTTTATGTCGTCATTGATTGATTAATGGAGCACATTGAGTATTTGACATTTACTCTTGAATAAAATGAGATAGAACGAAAATGTTTTAAATTTAGTAGGGATACGATGAGATAGTATTATAAATGTTTGGAATTGAAACTCGTTTCCGGTGAGATACTATTATCATTGTTTGAAATTTAGTGCGTAATATGGCGAGATAGCACAAAAATGTTAAATATTTTGTATGGGCTGCGCGATTAGTGTATTATAAATGTTTGAAATTGAAACTCGTATACGGTGAGATATCATCATCGGTGTTTGAAATTTTGTCTGGAATACGGTGGGATAATACAATGAATATTTAATCCTCCGTCGGCCTTAAAACACGTTCGGGCGCAACTCATCTGTGAGATTAAATTTTTGCTTAGACTTAAAAGAAAGCTTATCAAAATAAACTCTTCACTCAAACATGATCATATAACATTTGTAGATTTCTTTGCACTTTTCAATAATATTTTTTTTAATTTTCTCATATTGTCTTTCTTAAAATAGAAAATAACTAGTTTACAACATTCTCAGTCTTTTATTGGCAGCTTATCAACACAACTAATGCAATTCAGTAACATCATATTTTTTTGTCATTTATTACCCACAATAGGTTTGTAAAAAAGATTTAGCACAATAAAAGTATGTGGAATTAACTGTCACATCTTCATAAGGTATGTGTTCATGTGATGAAAATAAAAGCAATAACTTAACATTAGAGAGCACTATGCTAGCACTTTTTCAAACATAATTTAGAATGTAAAATTTAAATTCACTTGTGATCATAAAACGTCTTCACAAAAACAAAAGGGAGTAATCAAAATATGATTTGAAAGTTATTCCTGATCAGGCTCACGCTGAACATTTTTGAAAACATTCTTATAACAATTTTCACACACCATATGTGCATGTTTGTATTCATATAGTAAATAACGATCAATATCATTGAATTAGGGGGTACAATATACTCGTAGATATACGTACTATTGCAGGTATATAAAAATAAATATTGAGAAAAAAAATAATAATTTTGGAATTAAAAAACTTACGTAATCGGGCGCAACTCATCCAGCAGATTAAAACGTCCGTCACGGAGACCAACGGTGCACTGGAGACATCAAAGATACTCTTGTGTGAGGGGTAGGGAGTCAGGAAGCTACTATAAGCCTCACCTCTTTGTCGGTAAACCTCGCCCAATGGTACAAAAAAAACTAGGTACCTCATCTCACAGATAAGATGCGCCCGCCCAAGGGTTAAATGTAATGAGGGATACGGTGAAATAGCTAAATCAATGTAGAAAGTTAAGTCTGAGATACAGTGATATACGAGTACGAGTAGTATATTGCAGTTTTGAAATTAAATTTGATATACAGTTAAGTGTAAAATCTACGAATATTATAAATTTCCTTTTAAAATATACTCGTATGTAAGCGTATTCCATCACCAGTTTAAACAATCTTGCCAAGCCTGTCTTATCTGCTTTGACCAAAGCTTGAAGGGTTCAGTGAAAAAAATATGTGGTCAATAGGTTAACTCAAGAATTTAGAATGAGAGTTTGGCGCGGTGTCATTTTGAAAATAGAACACGCCGTGTTTGGTACTTAGGGCTGCCAGCAGGAAAAGTTTTTGGGAAAATATTTACGTGAGAGTATACTTGAGTAGATATAGGTGGGGTAGGTACCAACGCCTTTTATTTAACCCACGCGACTCGAATTTTGTTCGCAGAAATGATTATGTGTAGGTACCGACTTAATTGAGTGTATTAGAGAAAAGTTATATTTTGTTGTTTAGCATGCCATTTGTGAATAAATTTTATTATAAATAACAAAATTGTGCGAAAAGTTAAATTTAACATTAAGGTACATAATATGTACTTCGAGAATAATGTTTTTTAAAGTTCTATTACATTTTCTTTATATGTATAATATTATGTTGTACTGCGCATTAATTCGTTTTAGAATAATACACATCACGCCTTTTTCCATATTGAGGTGGGCAGAGAGACACAGCGACAAATTTTAATATTAAAACATAATTCTTTAAGCTACTCTATATCCGTGTATCTTCTCATATTGTTCCTTCTGTCTCTTTTACTTTTTATATTTCCTTCTTTTAAAATTTATTTTGTTCCAGCCGTAATTTTATCAAGCGTACTCTACCACGACTGTCATTCATGTTTGAATTGAAGATTCGTTTCTTCAGTGAGTACAAACCTACTCAAAAAGCTCATTTTCACTCTACTTAATGGCGTATTCTACTCAAAAGGCGTGAATTTTGGACGTTTTTTCAGACTAAATAAAAAAAATCTATTAATTGTTTACAGTTTGTTGATGATTTGAGAATAAAAAAAAAGTTAAGGTGTTATCAACTGTTATATCTTGTAAAAAAAGAGGATGAGCTGGTTGACATGATTGAAACCCTTTCGTATATTTGAAACAAAAATTATACACAGTTTTTTAATAAAAAATAATGTAGTTATAGTTGGTACCAAATAAAAAAAAATCGTAAAATGGCGACTGTCTGAAAAAAAGTTAATTTTTTATCGTTTTTTTTTTTCTAATTTTTTAATTTAAAAAAAGTTACGAATTTTCCAAGGTAGGAACGATAACGAAACATCTATCAAAGTTTCATACCAAATTTGAAGGCAATCGCCTGGATAGAACTCTACACATGAGAATAATAATGGTTCAGAATAAAACACATTCATCATCATTGTCGTTCCTCATTACTGAGGATTGTGATCCGCAGCATATTGTTTATAATAGTTTCAGCTCTCTTCGGTCAGTTGCCGTTGCCATGGCATTATACAGGCTTCCCCCAGTTAATTATTTCACCTGATAACTCCATCTTGCTAACACTGAGCCTCTCGACTGTCAATTTCTTGAAATTATCTGCCTCACTTCTGGAAATGTGTTGCAAACGTATTGATGAAAATTGTATCGTCACATTTAACTACTGGAGCATGGAGACAATTGTTCTTCTGACGGTTTACGTGGTTCTCAATATCTCAAATAAATCTATTCCTACGCATTCTCGGACTTTTATTGTTCATGTTTTAGCGCTGTACAAGAATATAGAAAATAATATATTAGAGTTCGGACTAGAATGATTCAGAATCTTGTATCCTTCTGTGGTAAAATCAACATTGGATTACAATTTTTTAATATGGTCACCCCACTATGATGTCTACGAGTATGTTGATAAAATTGAACGCATTAAGCGGAGATCCATATAACTGAGCTGGAATATGATATGTTGTTTAGAGTGATGAGGCTTACAACTTTGACAGAAAAAAATATGTTTAACCTCACAACATTGTTTAAGATTGTCGACTCGTATTTCAATAGTCCGGAACTAACTCAGTATGTAATGCTACACGTTCCTTGTAGGCCCACTCGGCAAAATGTTTTGTTCCATAATTGAAGTGGCTGCAACTTATTATTTGTACAACTCTTGCATAACAATACTAGATATATTAGGTAATCAATATGGGCATTGTACGGATTTTCATGTGACATTGACTACTTACAGGAGTAAAGTGAAGAAGATGTTTTTGCTGGAATGAATTGATTGAATTGCATGTATGGATTTGCTTTGTTGTGTTGTTCGAATTATACTGTTTTTTTTCCAAATGTATAACACTGCTTACATGTCAATGTTAAATTATACGAGTATATGTTATTATTTTTTATCAAAAGGTCATTTGATCGTTAAAATAAAATACAAAAATCAATAACAGAAGAGTATTTGAAAAACAACGCCTTTACAATGTGTACCTACTGTTAAAATGAGATTCATTGAATTTTTTTTTATAGTTCCTTAAAACTACGAAAGAGAATGTCGCAAGTTGTTTTGAAAGGTTTTTTATTACCAGCTTTCTTAAACTCTATATAATTTGTAAAACTTATTAAAAGCATATTAATAATAAACGTATTACATAAATGTATCACAAGACATGATTATATCACAAGACATACCATAATTGTATCACATGACATAATTGTATCACAGGACATAATTGTATCACCGGAAATAAATGTATCACAGGACATAATTGTATCACAGGACATAATTGTATCACCGGAAATAAATGTATCACAGGGCATAATTGTATCACAGGAGCATTTAAAGAGAAATAAAACTGGCTGCTCATAATGAGACACATTCTCTCTACATAAAATAACTCGTGATTTGGGCATGCTGAAGAGATGGGTGATAAAATACATACTTAACAAATTTACAGTACAAGCATGAGTTGAAGTCTTGGTAGAGGAGAACGGTGAAAATAAAGTAGCAACCTTCTGCTTTTTTCACCTGCTCACTTCATCAGATGAGTCATAGGTCTCTGCTCCTTTCGCCATTCACACTTCTTATTGGAATTGATCACTGAAAGCTGTCGTCCTCCCCCGATGCTATGTGGACAAAGTATAGTTAGATTCTTATTGCACATAGCACAGAAAGACACTTCTCAGCCCCGAGTTCGTCGACTGGTTCTTATTGGAGTCCATAGAATACGCAAAAGCCGTCTCCAGCACACATATAAAAAACATCGATTTAAAGTATCTTGCGTGTCTTGACTGTTCAGGTCCAAATTATCGTAATGTTCATGATTTTTTAAGGTTGTTTAATAATATTTTGTATCTATAATTTATTAGACTCATTATACAAGTACTAACTATAAAAATAAGTCATGCTTAAGACTTCCAAGGTAAGTACATAATAGCTGATGAAGCTCGGTTACACCATAAAATTCCTTAACGGCCGGAAAATCCTGATGGAAACCATGAGTCAGCAGACAGAGCTCTCCACTTTGGGGAGAGTGGAGGAAAAGTTCCCAAAAATCCCAAACAGGGGGGAATATTGACCTGCATTGTTATACTCCTGAGGCGGACGAATAATGATATACAATACAGTTATGTAACGGGTTTAGAGGAGAAAGAGTTCAAAACGTATTTATACACTATTAAAATCCAATCGGATTTCTTCATTCTTCCTCTATCTTACCCATCACATCATATGAGGAGGTAAGACATAAGATTTCGAAACATTCATTTGAATAAATATTACAAATTTGAAGAAAAGAAATATCAATGAATTGTCCGAATAGTACATTTCGTATTTTCTACGTGAAATTGCACCAAACGGTAGTGAATAGTTGAATACTTTCAGTATTTAAGTAATCTTTCGTGTCGTACAATGCAGGTAATTCTCGATCAAAGCATTGATTTGGTTGTCATCAGTGATGATTTTGTAAGTAAATACATTCGACACTTTTGGAAGGAAGTAAGCAACGAACATTTTGTTCTACCGACATATTTTCGAGAAATACGCGACCATTTTCCAGACAACCCAATATACTCATAACATGTAGAAGTCCAGATAAGGCTGGGGTAGTTGTCCGGAAAGTAGTTGCTGATTTTCGTAGTAACAATACAACGAAAATCAGCAACTACTTTCCGGACAACATATTATTTTGGTAATCTTGGTCGAGTACAGCACGTAAATGGCTTATTAAGATGTTTTACGTAATAAGCAGTAAAAAACTGCTTTAAACTGTCCTTAAAATTTGTAATAGGTCTTTAATGGGGTGTCTCCGTTACATTTTTCTTACCTGTGTCTGAGAGATGCTGCTTTGGAAAGGAGCAGAAGTTTGAGATCAATTTCATCTTAAGCGAATAAATTGACTATTGCAAATCAATCAAATAGGATGGCGTATTATGTCAGGACTTTTGTCGTTGCTGATACTGTGGCATAGAACGGCCTGTCTCTAAGTGTAAAATATATGGGTGACGTGTGCAGCTTTAGGAAACACTTGAAAACAATCCTTTATAGGACATCTTATCAAAATATATGATAACGTATATGAACAATACACATACACTACACTCCACATAAAGCTGAATATACGAGTATAACTATCAAACGTCGAAAGAGTTTCAAACGTTTCTTTGTAGTTTATCTTCCCTTGATAAGTTTTCTGCGGTTTTCTTACCATTTTTTTAATAAATTTATGCAGAAGCGGGGAAGTACCCAGTTGCATCCTACGTCGCCGGGTTTAATTTCCACATTGTAACGCCCTTAAAAGCAGTCTGCTCTTTTAACGGCTCTATATAAATTGTTATTTTATTGTAAAATTTTATTGTTATTAGAACAAGGTGCCTTAGCGAAGAAGGCATTATGCAATTTATTTGTTTAATGTCTTCCATTATAATATTTCATACAATTTGGTTGAAATTAAAGAAGTAACCAATTACCCTTCATCTTCTAGTTCAATTCATTTTCTTATTATTGTACGTCCCTTATCTCTTCTTTTATCCTGTCTCCTTATACTGTTATACTGTCTCCTTATACTGATATATGTCAACCAGTTGTGTAATCTTTCTATCAGGGGTAAGATTATTACTTTTGCGGACGACACGGTTCTTGTGTTCGAGGGCCGAACATGGGATGATGTATTTTCAAAGGCTAACGAATTACATGTAGTTAAAGAATAGATGGACTCAAATTTATTGAATAAATACATAACACTGCACACTTGTTCACCCATGGCTGACTGTAGTTGTGTTTCTTTGGAAAGGGTTTATAATATAAAGTACCTTGGAGTTTATGTTGATCAGTTCCTTCGTTGGGAGGTCCATATTAACACTTTGAACACAAAAATCAGAAAACTAGGATACATATTCCGTATGATTCGAAATGTGCTCAGTGAAAATATTCTTAAAAGTATATACTTCGCTTTATGTCAGTCAGCACTTTCCTACGGTATATCAGTTTGGAGGGGATGCACCTTAACCCAAAAACACATATTGCAGGTTTCCCAAAAATTGATTGTGAAAATAATTAATAAACTTCCTGCCCGGTATCCCACGGCGGAGCTTTTCAGAGAGTATTGGGTCCTGAACATAGTCAATTTGTATCTCAAATCCATTCTCTGGCACTACCATCGAGAGGAAGGGAAGATGCAGACTCAGCAGAGACACATGACACGCATGGCAACTAATGAAATGTTCACAATCCCTAGAGTTAAAACCTCTTTTTCCCAAAAGCAATATGCTTATTTTACTCCCATGACATACAATGGCGTGCCGAATTCAATAAAGGTAAAGGGAGGAAAACCATTTAGACAATCGATCGGAGAGTGGTTGTTATTGCGACAGGATTTTGAGTACTTGGGCTTTCAGGATGAATGACGTGTGGAAATGATTTGTGTGGGCTCTTGAGTGTGGGTTTGTTCTTGTTGTTTTGTGTTTGTGTTTCTGTGTATTTTTGTTTTTATTTTTATTATTATGATTGTGTGCGGTATATTATGGGATGAACATTTTTGGTCTTTCTGGAGTGATGATGTGTGAGGAGTTTGATTTCGCATGATGTTTCCAGTTGTAATTGAGTGTCACTGTTTGTCAGGTTGATGAGAACGTGCAACGGGGTTTTGTTTTTGTGTAATCAAAAATCGGAAAGAAGTATCGATTTATTTTTTCATGCTAAATATCCTCAGCGAGATACAGGCAAAAGCCTAGTTTACTGGGGATACGACAAATGAAAGGCAACAAACCCAGATTCATTAAAATTGTATGTCCAAATTAAATTACCTGTTGTTTTTTCGCAAATTATGTATATTTCTTGTCATGTGTAATAATAAATAATATAAAAAACTGTTTACATTTAATTTGCTATTTGGTCTTCTGGTATCGAAGTAATTTTTTTAATACGTACATTTTTGGATCCATTATTTAATTTCTCGCTAGTTCACCATCTTCACTCTCGCATTTTCTCATTCATTTCTTTGGTGATTGCATGGCGAGTTGCCTTTCTTCTTCGTGCTCTGTTTAACGCTATCTCGGGAGTAAGATGCTATTCTTCCATAGCCATTTTGTATGGCCTCTTCTACTATTTCCATAGACTTTCATTCGTAGTGTATGGTTTCCTTCACAGTCAACTGATTTATTTAGTACTTGTCCGTCCTGCCGAAGCCTAGCCTCTTTAAATTCAACTTTCAGGACACCTCCCACTACTCATTCCTTATTTTATATATCTTGCTTACTCCTAAAATCCATCACAACATGCGAGTTTCGGTAACATAACATCTCTGTTCTTAGAATTCATTTGTTGCTCAGCACTCAGCTTCACTGGTCTTATGACGCTTTTATATATTTTTCCATTCTGATAACCATTCTGTTTTCTCTCAAGATACGTTATTCTTTTGAATAAGCTCGAAATTTGTCAATCTTGGACTATCTCTGGGTTTATCTAGGTTATTCTTCTTGTGTTATATATTACACCATCATGTTATTTATAAGCAACATTAGCTTCTCCCGTTTACTAATATTTTATTCCGAATTGCCTCGCTGTACCTTCTTTTCTTTATAATCTACATGTTGTATTAGGTACAGCGAGTGTTTTTCACTCAGTTTTTTATTATTATTTATATTCAAGTACTGATAGATATGTTATATTTGAATATTCCATATATCAGCCGAGTTTTTATTTATAGTAAAAATCGTCGTTTTTGTTCTGTAATGACATTCTGTTTAAGTAACAGCCGTTCCTTGTTATTCGCGGAAATTGTATCCGCAGTTTCACTTATCTACGATTGACTTTTCACGTTTTTTTTCTGACCTCAGGCTATATTAATGTTTGCAATAAGTCAAAAGCTAAAAGTTCTTGATTTAGTATGAAAAGATAAGAAAACAATAGATGATTCGTCCATTGCACAAAATGTATGGAAATTACGTATCTTCTATTCGTCTTCTATTGGTATGGGAAATAAATTTCAAACAGTTTTGCTGTTAATCACTGTTAACACTTCATTGTAAAAAAACGCTGGAGGTATCAACCAATGTTGGCCCTGCGACAATCTCTTCTAACCAACCACACAAATATGTGTTGGTAATTTAGGAGTTTAATGTTATCCGCGGCGAGGTTTCGAACTATACCCCATGAATAACGGGGGACTACTGTACGAGTATATCCATTACCAAGGATCATGATTCAATTAAGTGATTATATCTTGCATAATCCTAAAACATTGGGATCTGTATTGTATGATTAAACTTTCGTTATGTACAGTGTAACCTGACGGGTATATTGTAATCTCTTCCAATCAAAGATAAAGGTGCCAAACAAGCCTCAAGGGTTTTCCCTTGAGGCATTAAATATTTTTTGAAAGTCTGGGATCGAATCCTCAACCCTAATTAAATGTTATAAGACAGGCGTTAACAACTAAGTCACGGGGGTAGTCTGTACTTCACATTAAAATAAATTTCAAATTTTAAAAAAATTACGACTTTCGTAACCTAGGTGGTAAAACGTTTGAAATCCATATGGAGATTTCGGGTTCGATTCCCGATAGTACCCAAAATAAAAGAAAAACAAAACTGGTTCTAGACTGTTGAAAAGTTTGTCAGATAACAATACTCGCCTGTACTAGACAACTGCGAGTGTTGTTGCCTCTTCTCGTGAAGTGCCGTATTGCCAATGTATGCAATGACGATCCACCTGTCCCGTGACTACTCCTGTGATTCTAAGCCCAAAGACTCGAAAAATGAGGCCGAAGCAAATGTTGTCTACGGTCACATTATTCGATATGTGCGAATAACCAATATGAATATGTTGAAAAATTCATGGATACAATTCTAAACGGCCAAAGCGTTTTTGAACTAAGATAGTTCATACAGTCAAACAGGTAACCTTTGGATTTGATATATATTTAATGACCAACCATCAGCAATATAACATTTTAAACTTGTGTATATTTTTTGAATTACGTTATTAAAGATGAATGTAAACTATATTGAGTAGGATGAAAAAGAAAACCCATAGGTGGTTTAGACATGACTGGACGAAAATTAGAGAAAAGTGTGGTTGGATCAAGATAATATGACTTTGGTTAAAGGAACGGAGTCTTCATGTTTCGTAAAGTTTATCTTCCACAGTCGGATATTAAGGTTTTTCATCCTTGTTACAGCTTCAGGAGTAGCCGATGAATCTCTTTCAATCCTCATGGGAAAGAATGAATAAATTGAACACACCTGCACGATGTGACCAACAGTTTCCTCACGAGCATAACGGAGAACCAATGAAGCCCCATAAATGAAATAGTATGTATCGTGGCTAAATTCAAGACGATTAAGGGTTTGGCCAAATCTTCATTTTGGGTCAAATCCTTAGAGAAATACGTTAGGATCACTCATAAGGGGAAGATTTCTGATAGAGGGAGGATTCGACTGCTGCTTCCAATAATCCGTCTCACTTTAGGAGTAAGGGATATCGAAAAAAGCTACATGAAAATAAGTATGAATTTAAAGGAGGCGAAGGAAGTTGGTCGTGATAAGAAAGTTTAGTCTTTTCTCTCTACCTAGACTCACAGGGAATCGGTATAATGATACGTACTTTCATTTATCTTTTCTGTGATGTTCTTATTTTCATCGAGTAAAAAAATATTATAGAACCTACATTTAATTTTAATGTTAAGAGATAAATCATTCAAAAAAATATTTCCCCCACCCCCCGTTATTCTTCTTTTCTATATTTTTACAGATATTTTTTTGAACCCGCATAATATTTTTTGTCCATCTATTTATTCATAAATGGGATCGTGTCAAGTTGCTTTCTTTAGAGATTTGCCAAAAATACCATGGAAACGGGCCAAATACTTGAAAATCTCAATACGAGTACACTTCTGAAAAACCTTTTTAGTACTCGATTCACTTTATTTTTATTATCAATATACCATATTTAATATATGCATGGTATTCTTGAGTTTCTAAGAGCTTTTTAGTTTAATATATGCATGGTATTCTTGAGTTTATAAGAGCTTTCTAAAAATATATGATTTTTATTGAAAAAATATTTAGCATAGTACCATAGATATATGATACGTATGTTATATATTCGTGTAAATTGAATTATTTTCTTATAAGTTTATTAAAATCATCCAAGCAGGTAAAATAAATTTACAGGAATTTAAAAAAAAATTTAAGCATTTTTTTTAAAGCATTATATTGTGTACACGGTTAAACACGGTACATCTGGCGTTCTTATTGATATACAACAGTTTCTTCCAATCAACCAGCTTATTTTGGACATACTCGTATTAAAATGTCTTAATCCATGATAGATTTTAGAAAAAAAAACATTTGTTCAAATGAAGGTAAAAAACTAATTCTTATCAATAATGGTAGAACTACAGGCTAGGAATTCGTCCAACGATAAGGAAGAGAAAGAAAGGAAAATAAAGATGAAAGGATTTTCTGAGTGATGAAGTATTTTTTCAATTCTCTCTTAAACGTACGTGAGGATGGTAAATATCTAATTAATATTGGGACTCTGTTCCACAGTCGCGTAAAACTCCGTTCCACAGTTGCGCTGAGTGAACACGTAAATGAAGATGTATCAAATGTGATGTGTTCACTATTATACAATAAAAAAAAGATTTATTTAAATAATGACAATGAAGTTCTACATCCTTAACGCCATTTCTTTTAATAAAATTAAAATATATATTTTTTTTTAATATTTCATTTTAATCCTGCCTTTTTGCCCCGTTTCTAAATTTTCTTTCCCATTTTGCAGTTTTCTTAACAACCCAGATAAACTAATTAAACAAATTTTATGTGTAAAAGGCGAAATATATGTGTCAAGATAGGAAAGTCTGACGCTCAGTTTTCTCCGCCTACCCTAGCAGGGAGACCACGTGATGGTATATATGTTTGTATGTCAATGAACGTAATCAACTTATTGCTCACTGACTGACAAAACTATAATTTGGGTGAGTAGTGATGGTATGTGTGTATGTACTCGTATGTCAATCAACTTATTGTTCACTGACTGACAACACCATAATTTGGGTGAATAGTGATGGTGTATATGTATAGGTATGTATGTCAATAAACGTAATCAACTTATTGGTCACTGACTGACAACACCATAATTTTGGGGATAGTGATGGTATATGTGTATGTATGTCAATGAACGTAATCAACCTATGGCTCATTGGCTGACACCATAATTTGGGTGAATAGTGATGGTGTATATGTATGTCAATGGACGTAATCAACTTATGTTATTGCTCATTGGCTAACAATGCCATAATTTAGGTAAATATTGATGGGATATATGTATGCCAAAAAATATGAGCAACTCAATATGTTGTTTATAGTTAAGGCATTAACGTTGTGGAGGTTTAAAGACATTTTAATTTATTTTTATCAAACACTGTTTATTCCACTTTCTTGTGACGGTATAACCCTACCGGTTTCAAGGCTTTCACCTCATCTTCAGGGGAGCACAACAAAGCGAGTCTTGTTTGTGTTCCCCTGAAGATGAGATGAAAGCCTTGAAACCGGTAGGGTTATACCGTCACAAAAAAGTGGAATAAACAGTGTTGGATAAAAATAAATTACAATGTCAATACTCAATGTCTGACAACACTATAATTTAGATGAATAGTGATGATATACGAGTATATGTATGTATGTCAATGAAAGTAATCAACTTATTGCTTACTGATTAACAACACCATACTTTGGGTCAATAGTCATTAAAGAAATTAAACCGGTTGTAAGACACGTCTTTCCAACTACCAACTAACTAGTCGGAAATGCTTACCTTAGACACATACAATACCCATTCTACTCCGCATAATTCCTTGTGTGACAACATTGATAAAGTGTCGACAGCGTCTCATGTAACATTTACAAGAAGCGTTTACTCCACTCTCTCGGGCAGGTCACCAAATTACCGGTACTACTTCTCCTTTCGCGTGTCAACGCCTCGAATCGCGGTTCCCTCGAGACTAATTCCAACAAATAAGCTGCTTTCGCGTTAAGGAATGTGGTTTTCAAACAGTGGATTAATATATATTTTACTTCTATCGTATGGTACTCTTCAACATATCTTTATTAGCGAATCAGGCATATTTAAGAGCGTGGACGGGAGATAATATTGTCTCTAGTCTTAGTAATCAGATTACGAACCACTGGAGTAGACAGAGAACTCGCAATTTGTCATTTAACGCATTGGTAACCTACCGCACGTGAAGAGACAACAACACTCTTATATATAATATACTTGAGTATTATTATCTAACGAACTCATTAACCAACTTAAAACTTTTTTTTGACTCTCATCGGTAGTCATACCCAAAACCCCTGGGTCGAAGTCAATTGTCTTACTAACTAGATTGCGGAGGTCGTCAAATACAATATAACATATTGTTGTGCAAAGTGATAACAATATGGCCAGTTTTCACTTACAGGTCTCTGTAACATATTTCTGGTTAGTTAAAAGAAATTTATACATGGCAATAAACTCGTCAGGTTAACTGTATACACCAAGAATTGTGATCAATAAAATATTTTTATAGATTTTTTCCATGATATGGAATAATTTCCATTGTCAAATTTTAACCTTTAGAATGTTCATATACATACAATGTATATCAGCTTTGAGGTATTTAAGGAAACATAACTGCGTAGCGTATGAAATGATTTTTTTTAATGATTTGTACCAGGGGTAGGCAAACTACGATCCGCGCGTCAAATCCGGCCCGATGCCTATTTTTATCCGTCCCGCGAGCTTATAATAACTAATCTCATTTTTAATAATTTTGATGTAATTATTTTGTTAAATTGTTTTATTTAGTGCATAGTTAGTTTAAGTTTATTTTAATTAAATTAAATTATTTTGTCGTGAACAAAATTTTTATTTCAAGAAAATATTAGTTATCACAAAAAGATATAAATGTTCAAAAATGAAGTACTTAAAATCGCAATATTAACAGATGACCATTTACAATCAATTTACAATCATTCACATCAACATTAACAGATGACCATTTACAATCAATTTACAATAATTCACATCAACATTAACAGATGACCATTTACAATCAATTTACAATCATTCACATCAACATTAACAGATGACCATTAACAATCAATTTACAATCATTCACATCAACATTAACAGATGACCATTTACAATCAATTTACAATCATTCACATCAACATTAACAGATGACCATTTACAATCAATTTACAAGCATTCACATCAACATTAACAGATGACCATTTACAATCAATTTACAATCATTCACGTCAACATTAACAGATGACCATTTACAATCAATTTACAATCATTCACATCAACATTAACAGATGACCATTTACAATCATTCACGTCAACATTAACAGATGACCATTTACAATCAATTTACAATCATTCCCGTCAACATTAACAGATGACAATTTACAATCAATTTACAATCATTCACGTCAACATTAACAGATGACCATTTACAATCAATTTTGATAATAGGAAGTACTAACTTTGGATCCCAGTTTGATGAAATGTTATCTCAGAAAAAGCAATTACATTTATCTCATAAGTAGAGTTTATTATGATTATGGTACATTTGTTGTTCAATAATACGAAAATGTTGCCAGTTTCAAATTTACCTTAATTAATAAATGTAAATATTTCATTCATTTTTTATTAGGTGTGTTAGCAAAATGTGTATAAATATTATCACCGCCTACTAAAAAAAGGTAAAACTTGTTTATTTTTGCTACATAAGTAGAATTACCTATATAAATATCCTCGAATTTACTTCCTGGCCCGTCGAGCATATTTTTTTACGAGCTGACCCTTAGCGAAAAAAGTTTGTCACTCCCTGATTTGAACCACACTCGTTTCTTCGCTTTGAAGATGTAATAAAGGCATTAAGTTAAAACTAGACTGCAATTAAAAAAGAGTTTCCTTTTTTAATTTTACGGAAATCGAATCCGCATCCTCTGGCCTGGAAGACGGGTGTCTGATCAACTAGGCCACGGAGATTTAAATTGTTTGCAAATGAAAAACTATTGTAAATACAGTTTTTTTTGTTATAAAGTACCTACATTGTACCGTTTATTTATATAAATAAATATGTGATATTAAAGAACGAATAAGTGATCAAAAGTTAGTACACCAAATAAATAATGCGATCGTGAGAGAGGAGATCAAAAAGTGTATAGTTGGACCAAGTGAATGAAATCTTGATTTTCGAGAAATATCTGATAAACAAGATATTTGCCGAAATATGTTTTCAGAGAAATATCTCATCAGTTAAAGGACCCTTGAAGAGAATCTGCTCTCTGAAAGGTGATATATAAATTGTCTTCTAATTATTGTTATTACTATCAATATATCTGTAAAGTTTGGAGACCACAAAACAACCACCACTTAAATCATGTTAAATGACCAAAACAATAGTTGACAACAGTGAAAGTACCACTCAAAAGAAAGGAATAGATCATTAGTTTGATGCAACAAACTGCTCTATACAGAGATATTTCACATTTTCATTAAACCCTATGTCACTTGAACCAAAAGTTGCCTTGCGCAGACCGGTCAACGAAGAAATCGATGCTTCAAGCCTGGGGTTGATTTAAGCGACTGATTTCCACTGAGCTAGAAGGAAAATGAGCTTTAAGGCACCTAGTCAAAAGATTTACTACATATAACGTACTATAACCGTGTATTTCCCATATTTTCTTCACGCGTATTCCATTTTCACCAGGTTTTCCTCTGTATTTTACTTGATTCCACCGAGTTACGAGAGAAACAAGCTTTAAGGCACCTAGTAGAAGGTTTAACTCTACAATACTAACCGTAAACCGTTCTTTACGTTATTTTTTGCTGGCCCATTCCATTTTAACCGGATTTTCAGTTGTGCCTGTGATCGGCCTTCGTTTTTGTCCCCGCCTGTGTGACCCAATTTCATATATATTGTCCCCCCATCAACCCGATCTACGCAAGGACAACTTTGAATGCAATCAAATATCCACTAACTAAAAAGGTTTACATTAATCTTAGCAAACATCAATCAATTAGTAATGTAGTATATTGTATAACATGGAGGATTTTTTATTCGAAACATTCTTTATTTACGAGTATATAATACTTTATTGTATGGTGTACAATTTTGCCGGTTCATTGTAAAGTGACAACCTATTTCTACCAAATATACAATAATTATAGAAGTGAAACTGGAGGATTGAAATTTTAGACGGAGAGAAAAAATGCGATACAAAAATAATATAAGCAATAAATAAAAAAATTATAATAATACATATTTAACACGGCTATCTATAGCCTGGATAATGAAAATGAGATTAGAAAGAAACATGATAGGAATATGAAAAAAAACATAGAATGCATTTAAGGAAGATGTTATGTTTTTTAATTAGCGTTTTTGAAACATACTAACGATGGTGCACATTTTATATTACCTGATCTAACTGCATGTTCAGTAAAACACGACGTGGAAAAACATTCTAATCAAAGAGAAAAATTTTATTCATGAATTAATGAAAAATTTAATTAAGATTTAAGATTGACAATATGAAATATCAAAATAAGTTTTACTCGTTTGATTTTTTAATCTCTCATAACCATCATAGAAGTTGAATATTTGTTGAGTCTGATTACAATCATAGAAACTGATTTTTTTTAGCATGGTTACAATCACAGAAACTGAATATTTCTTTAATTTCTGTTTACAATCACAGAAACAGTTTTTTTTAGTCTGATAACAATGACACTAAACGGATTTTTTTAATACATGATTATAATTACAATTCCTGAATGTTTTTTTAAATCTGATTACTAACACAGGTGCATTTGATAATCTGATTTGAGAACATTTTTGAGTGTAAATCAGAGAAACTGAAAATGTTGAGCCTCTGATTACAATCACACAAACTGAATCTTTTTTGAGTCTCTTATTAGAATCACAGAAAAGGATTTTTTTTATTCGAAATTGATTATTAACTGCAATATCTGATTCTGACTTGAAATGTCTAATTAGACAATAGTAAAATTATCGAATGGGATCTTAATTTCAGTGACTAAGACGAGTTAGTCTAATAAGGCTTTAGCAAATTACGGCCCACCGTAAGGTTTAAAAAAATAAAAATTGCAAAAAAATCTTGAGTTTGAAAAAACCGCTGACCACCGTATTTTCGATACTTTTTCTATCATTTGTCTGTTTTCTGTGTATTTCGGCGGCTTTGATGTTGTTTGCGCGTACTGCGCAGGCGCAATTGCGAAAGTCACGCACCCACTTTTTAACGTTTCACACTAGTGCATACTAGTTTGTGATTTCCTACAAAACATATCAGTATATAAGATCCCGTTTTCATCCTTTTATCAGGTCCATTTCTTTATATCAAATTATACGGTAATATTGAAAAAAATCCTCTTACATTATATATATATGAGGATTAGGTCAAATACTGCAGCCCATCGATAATTTCAAGATTCATGTGTGGCCCGATAGCTGAAAAGTTTGCCCAGGCCTGGTCTAGTTAATAAGACGCCTGTCTTCCGGTCCAGGGGTTGCGGATTCCATTCACGTTGGAAACTAGTTTTTTTTTAATGATTTCAGTCTGGTTTTCACTTAAAGCCTCTTTAACACCTTCCTAATTAAAATACTAGTATATATCTGAATCGGACACTAATTTTATTGCGACATTTTGATTATTTGATTCGTATATTCATTTAAGAAATCGTGGTTTCCGATTCATGATCTTACTTCTATAATAAAAAATTTGGTTTTTGTTTTGGGTATGATATGTAGTCTTAAAAACAGGTGAATTTGCAACTACCAAAGACATGTAATGGAGTCATAATAAAACCTTTTATCTTTGAAATTTATTTCAAAATTATGTAATTTGTTTTATCAAACACTGTTTATTCCACTTTTTGTAACGGTATAACCTTACCGGTTTCAAGGCTTTCACCTCATCATAAAGGGACCACAAACATGAGTCTTGTTTGTGCTCCCTGATGATGAAGTGAACGCCTTGAAACCGGTTGGGTTATACCGTTACAAAAAGTGAAGTAAACAGTGTTTGATAAAACAAATTACAATGTCTTTAAACCTCCACAATGTTAATGCCTTAACTATAAACAATATATTTCAAAATATATAACTAGGAGTATAGAAAATATATTTCAATAGATAGATCTTGGAAATTATACATACAATTGTTATTTTTGAAAATATTTCAGGATCGTTTCAAAATGCCAATCGATATTGGGTTGCGATACTTAGGTTAAGAAACTATACTCAAACGCCTTTCGAATAATTAAGTTATACTTTTTTCTCTCCTTTTCACTTCAGTGTTTTGTGAACATGCTTAATAATTATAACTAAAGTGTTAATTTAACAATAATAATTATAATAATATCAACTATCAATATTTAAAAAAAACAGTGAGTGACAAACGAAGTAATCTAAGAATGTTAATTAAGAAAAAATAACACAATGCCGTTGAAATGAAAACGGGAAAGCTTGAATTATGATAAGACACAGTGCAGGAACTTGGGAGAAGGGAAAAGATCTGCCAAGAACAGCACGGCTTCAAGCTGGCTTATAAGGTAAATATGAAGTCTTTCAAAATTATTACCCACACTCACCCCACACCATCTAGGACTATAGAATTACCTTACCTTCTAAGTTTTTGGTATAATTCATACACCTAATATCATCTCGTAATAATAGCGGGTTCCAGTCCCGTGTTGTCATGTCCTTAAGGAGAATTCGCTCCCTAAACGACGCTACATAAATTGTCCTTTTATTACTGTTATAAATGTTATTTATTTTCATTCTACACGGCTAAACAACATACCTCTGGGAGGTTTATTGCTGTACAGTATTTTCGTCCAACCGACCAGCTTATCTTGTATACATTAATATGAACACGACACACACATTATGCTACATGAGCACTTGTTAACAACCCTTTTAGAGAGGTCTTATCAAAAGTAATGAGTTTATAGGAACATCAAAAACATTCACTACGCTACACCTTAAGCCGAATGTATTACTATCACATATCGGAAAACCCACAAAAGTCTCTTTGTAGTTCGCCTTGATTTTGTAAGTTTTCTGTGGTTTTCTTACCAAATATATATTTTATAAACACGTGCAGATGGGGGTAAGTACTTTATACAATAGTCGCAGCTATCACCTTTCTATCCTTACAATTAAATTTTATATTTATTTTGTATTTTTATTTTTTTAAATAATTGTAGATAATATAGTATAGATAATAAAAGGATACTTTATATGGTGCCGTTTACTCGAATCCCGAGTAAACGGCACTATATAGTATATTTTTATTAATATTAAATTGTTTTAATCAATGCCAGATTTAATAAAAAAATTATACGTTCAAATTCAAGTTAAAGACAAATAAATGTCCAATACATAAACTAGAAGAAAGGAATTCGGTTATGGATAATGAAGGGAATTAATAGAAAATTAACATAAAATTATGTTCTGTCTGAGTAATTATATATTTTTCCAACTCTTTCTTGAATATAAATAAGGATGGTGCACATCTGATAACTCTTCAAAGTTCGTTCAACAGTCGCGCAGAGTAAACTGTAATATGTAAAATGAGGTGTGGTGTGTTGATATGCAAATGTGTCTCTCATTGCCTGATTGAAGTGAACATTCTGTGTTCTGATTTTTTTTAATTTTTCATTATTTGATTAATTTGGTCAAGTCACGTTTATCCAGGTCTTCCAAACTTCTCGTACCAGTACTACCCGTGAAGTCAAAAATAATATCCTCGTTAAAAGAAATAAACAAAAGAACCATTATGAAGATGCTCACATACTCGTAGAGTGAAACAGTCAAATGGTAGAAAAGTAAATTGGAACAAATGAAATAATTTCGTTTTAATTTAATTATGTTAACACAGAGTTCCACTTAGCTATATCAGTCAAGGAACTGTAAGTAAATATTGTAATTAGTTTCCAGGTAGATAAAACATATATTTCCTGGAATTCGTATAAATAATCATAGTATAAGTGCTTTTATTCTAACTCAATTAACTAAAAGCACCGTATAAATTATTATATAATTAAATCAATTTTTAACGTTTACTTAAAAATATGATACAAATAAGTGACTATTTTTAAAATTTATTTAATAAAGTAATTTATAATACAAACATTTGCCAAACGCTATACCTATATACAAATTTATATCTAAAGAACTAATCTAATTTATGTATTCTAACTATGAACTAACTTAGTTTTAATTTCCTACATATAATTTTTATTTTTAATAATTCTTAGAAATAGTTAACACCTGCATACTAACATATAACTAGATAACAATTCTTACAACTAATTATTCAACACTTATATATACACTCGTTCAGGCTACTTGCATTTCATCACATTCACTGAGACCTTGGTCCTCCCTACTAATATTGTAGCTGAACTCGTCAGGAAACAGATGATGCTTCGGAATCCTGTTCTTATAACGGAATGGTAGGTCGGACTTGGTTACGTTAGCTTCCAGGAAAACGATTTGAGGATTGCTGTGGTCCTGTTGACTTTTATAGAACTTCACGATCCAAGCGACGATGTGATGTTAGAGGGTTTCTTCACGCTGTTCGGCACGTCGACTTCACGAAGTCGGGAAAAATTTGTTCTGGGATAGGTGTTGAAAGATATATTTAATGCCTTGTTCTGCACTTGTTGAAGCTTCAGGTGATCCGTGTTGCTCTTACTATCCCGAACGGGTGAAGCATAGGTCCGGATGAGACGGTTAAGGGCTTTACAGAGCATGAACTAAATGGCGTCATGTAACTGAATCATCTTAGTTTCAGAAAGCTCTTGGAAGGCGCCAATTAAATTTGTATCAGCACAGTTCTTAGTAGCATACTTGTACGTGATTTGTTCCTTCTTGAATCGTTTATACTGAAAATATTATTTATGATTATCTCACATCCAATACACCGAATTCCGAGAACTGGTGTATTTGACTAGGTTCTCGTTGGGACCTTATTATTGGTTGTCCAGAAAAAAAGTTTCGTATTTATCGAATGATGTTGTTAAGACAAAATTTTCGTTGCTGTCTTCCAAATGTGCTGAATGTATAATATGAAAGGTTGGCGTTTTTTATCGGTTTTTTTAATATGGTTGATAGTTTTTACTGCAACTACTTGTATGTGACACAAACCAAAAAAATCGTATAGTGTATAGCGAAGGTGCTATTTCCGATCATGTGTATAAAATGTAGCTTAAAAAGTCCGTAATAAAGATGCGAGACCATTAACGACCTCTGATTTGATCCAAAATAACCCTAAACTAGCTCTCCTTCGCTAGACAAGGTAATACAGTTTCTTCAGGTTACTATAGCCTTAGAAGGTTAAAATTTGCACATCGACGTCTTCCAACAATGGAAATAAAAACTCTAATTGATTAATTTGTTGTGTCGCGTTTGGATTATTTTAATTACTCTGGTTTGCCTGATTCTGACAAACCAGAATAAATATTCTGGTTTGCGTAGACACCATTTTCTTTTGAAAGCAGTTGCTTAGCTGATATATTTTTGACATAAATATTGACATATTAATCCTCTTCATAAAATTTAACATTGGATCAAGTGTCGCGAACGGATTGATTTCAAACTTTGTCTCTTTTTATTCAAGTCTCTTAATGGGATGTCTTCATTGTATCTTTCGAATCTGTGTCTCAGATTTGTTCCTCGGAAGTAGAACTTCAAGGCTGATTTCTTCTTCGTGTAATGCATTGGTTGTTCTAAATTAATCTAATAAGACGGTGTGTTTTGATATAGCTTTAGCCGTTGTAGGTCCTGTGGCGGAGAATGTCCTACCTCCTTAGTGCTAGTGAGATGGGAGAGGTGTATGCAGCTTTAAGGAGCACTTAAAGATAACTTTTTTGGCGAATTCTTATAAAAGTTTGTGATGTTATAAGAACACAACACAATACGCTACACTTCACCTAAAGCCGAATGTTTTACTATTACATATTGGAATTCTACAAAAGTTTCTTTGTAATTCGTCTTCCCTTGGTAAGTTTTCTTACCAAATATATTTTTCTGAACATATGCTAATGCGGGGAAGTATCTAATATAATGCCCTCAGCCACTACCTTCCTATCCTTACACTCAACTCAAATATATTTATTTTGTAATATTTTTAATATGTTAATAAAAGTGGGTTCGAATCCCAAGTTAAAGCGCGCCCTTGAAGTGAGTTTGATCTCTAAACGGCGCTTTGTACTTTGTCCTTTTGTTATTATTATAATTTTTATTTTATAACACAAGATATACTAAATATAATGAAAATATATTAACAGAATAAAATTACATCTAAATATTAAAAAAATGCGTTTTGAATTTGACCTATGAATACGAAATTACTATGCGGACAACGTTTTACACTATTATGAATAAATTTTTGGGTGCTTAAAAAATTATCCACAATAGAGCCTTTACAACCTCCCAAAACCTTAATACCGTAGACTATCTATCAGAGACAAGTCAAGCGCTTTATTTATTTAAAGCTTGACGTTTAAGTCATGAAAATAGAACGTTGAACAGTTATCACCAAAACGTTTTTTTTTGGCTGAAATGAGACTGCTTTGTGAAAGCATTTTTTTTATACACATCTCTAATATTCGATCTAAAGAGGATTTGTTGACTTTTGTCTCAAGGGAATGAAAATCTCGTATACTTACGTACACACGTAGTCTTGTCCTCTTTGTTAGACAAAGAAAGTTTGATAGGCATGCAGACACGTATTTAATATCAAAAATGGAAGGGGGGATTCAAGTCATGATGGAATGTCGGGATTCGGTATTTTCGTTCATCCTTGACAATGAAAATTGGTATGAATCCCGAAGCACTCCCCTCCTCCTTTGGTGAAGTTCTTTTGTCTTTCTTGTAAGGCCAGGTCATGTTGAATTAGAATTTATAAAATGAAATCATTTTTTAATATTCTCATATGAAATCGTTTTGCGTATACCCGACATATGTACAAAAAAAAAGTAGTCGATTTTATCTTACATTTCGTAATATTTAATAACATATTTGGTAAGAAAACCGCAGAAACTTACTAACGTAAGACGAACTACAAAGAAATATTTGTATAATAGATCTTTCGACAAGTGATACTTTGGCTTTAGGTGTCCTCGTTGCTGGGCCTTATAGTCGAGGATTCCCTCGTTATTTAAACGTCAATTCAGTTGGAAAGCGAAACTGTGGAGGTTTTTTAAGTGAGTGATCCGTTGTACACCAGCAAACTCACCGACTACATCGCTGTACTGGATCCGAATGTACACCGAAATGATACGATCAGATCACACCGGCATGTTTTTTACTCTATTTTTTTAAAGAATAGATACCTCCGAATACTAGGCGGAAAAATGCCAATGTCATTCGAGGGGAATAGCACAGAGCGGGGTTCGAACTAGCGATCTTCCGCACGGAAGTCGAATGTGTTACCTCGCGGCCATACATCTCTTCTTCGCGGCTTTAAGTGTAGTAAAGTGTATTTATGTAGTGTTCATATATTCGTATAATTTTGATGAGACTATATTTGCAGTTTTAAATATTCATATAAGGGGAAATTTCCACTGAAATAGGGAAAACTGTCAACCCCAATATATCGAGAGGGTGATTATCACGTGATACAAATAGCTTTGACAGGTCGGGGAACGAATAAAAATATGATGGCAACCCCACGCGGCTTCATGATGTCCCGATTAGTCGTTAATCGATTTAGATTACGTTCAACGGAAGTTTGAACAACTTTAACGAGCGTATAAACTATTTCCAATAATCACTATCTACCGACAGACATGTGTGGGTACACGCATTGTTATACGAGTATGTTCCCTTCAATGGCGGTGCTAGATGGCGTCCTTTGTGAATCGGTTCTAGTTACTGTAAAAATGTATTGTATGTCATACATAAACGTTTCTTATTTTTTTAATGAATGTATTACAACGACCTCCATGCTCTAGTTGAAAAGATGCCTATCTCCCAACCCGGAGGTTGCGGATTCAAATCCCGCTGGAACCCAGATTTTTGAAAAAGGATTTCAGTCTGGTATTCATTTTAAATTTATAGTATTTCCACATTGCAATAAGCCAGCCAGGTTGTGCTGTTTACAACTAAAGTGTAATATAATACAATACATAAAGAAATTTTATAATAAATTAATTTTATAATAAATTATTCCACAATGGTGTGGGCTGAAAAATACTTATCCTCGCTGCCGGGCTTGCCCTCTATTGGTAGGGGTACATCTCGATTGGGGGAATATCATGAGATGAGCCCAGACCTTTTCATAGCTTCTCCCTTAAATGTATTTTCTTCGCCATTATCTTGAAATATATATGAAATTTCATGATAAATTTACATACTGTGTTGCTATTAACCCTTCCTTCCTTGTGATGTGTAACTAGTACACATTGCTTCTAAATACTTTAATATCTCTATAAATATAATAAATACTGGGTTCAGATTTTAGGTATTCCTCCGTAATACATTTACGCATTGAATGAAAAAAATAATATTAATAATAATTAGCACTTATCGGCCACATCAGAGATATTTTGTGAAAATCGGGAATAAATTCACCAATACAATCAAACGTGTGCCAGTGTGTGACGTAGGTATAATATATTCCTTCTAAAAACCGCAATAGGTGAGGAAGCGACGCTATTCACGTCTCACTCTACTTCGGTATATGGGAACGCAAGAAATAGAATCTCAGTTCTATCGCTTCAGTAGCTCTCGGGCATCCATTTGAGATGGTATCTTCGCTCGTTTTGTGAACGTCGGCCGATGTTTTTTTCATGTTTTAAGCAATTAAATTTCAATTATCATCACTTTTGACTTCAAATTTAATTAATTTAAGCGATTGGCTATAAATATTCTTATTTTTACGATGTGTATTGAATACACAGAACCGTAAAGCGCGGATTTTTTTAGCACAGGAAGGGAAAGGTTAATAAACCTTTATTTATTTTAGTATATTAATATTTTCTACATGTTTCAACCTTCTATGTCGAGGCTCCCTTGAGGCGGAGCAACCCCAAGACAACTTAGGGAAAGGAGGTAGAAAAACGTGTAGTGGGGATTAATATAACTAGGGGAATAACAAAGTAATTTATTGTTAAATATTCTAATATGGAGTGCCACAAAGTTAAATCTGAAACCTTTGACAAAGTATTACAAAGAATTTCTAACGCTGATATTTTTCGCTTAACGCGTTCCCGATTTACTATTTCCCGATATAACGAACTTTTTCCAATAACATTTCTTACTGACTTTTGAAGATTCTATGATTGAAGTTGATGATCTTCATGATCTGGTTGGTAAGACACTTGTTTTCCACTACGATGTTTCGTGTTCGATTACCGATGGCAAAATAAAAAAGGCGTGCGCCGATGTGCGCCGATGTGCGCTGAGCATCAACGCACCTCGAGACGCTGAGCGAATATGAAATATCGCTGTCTCACGGTTTACTGTACTCTTGTCTGCCCTATATGAATTTGCGTTTCCGTCCGGTGCGTATTGGAGATAGCTCCGGTAGTATTGGCTAACTTGGCCGGTCAATTTGAAAGGAATATTTTTTTAAATTTCATAAATTTTTTTTTTAAATCTTCACTTAAATTAAAATACTCGTGCTATTTCTCAGTATTCTTGTACATATTTAATCAATACAAACATTGAACATTTTTGGAAGTCATGTTTTCGAATATATAATTTAATTATTGCGAATTATTTCTCCGGTTCAGCGCACCTCTAGACCGGCCGCCGCTGGTCTTGTCTGACATAATAGTTTATCGGGTTACGTTAAAACTAACCTTTTTTGAATTATTTAATCATTTACATCATAAAATACAAATTCATATTTTTGAAACATTTTTTCCTTCTTATAATTGCAAAATAAGGCGCTCTTGGATTTATATTTTCACTATAAACCAGAGCTGTAATTTATTATGAAACTATTTACTTATTGATACTTATGATAAAATTTACTTTGTAGATACGAATGCGATGAATATAGAAATACTGAAATATTTAAAAAAAGAATCTATTCGAGTAGGATATAAGGTACGAGAATTTTGGGAAGATATAGAAAAACGTAACCTGACCAAATTAATTAAATTCTGAATGGAGGAAGATGGAAAAGTCTTTATCCTAAAAGAGTATGCATAACGATGTGTATAGACGTGGCAGAGGCGAAGGGTGTGTGACAGGATGGAATGAAGTGGAGATCTGTTATATTTGCCAACCCCAATAAGGACGTTGCGTAATTTTCTTAACTGTAAGATCAATACAGCTAGCAAAACATTCCTTTAGCTATATTTTTTTAAACATAGCTTACAAAGCATCACTTAAACAAACACGTTTTACAAAATATCCCCTTAGGAGGTACAGCTTACAAAATGTCCCTTCAACTAGTTTTTTTTCAAAGCACAGCTTACAAAACGTCCCCATGGCTCGAATTTTTTAAATAACGCTTACCAAACATTCCCTTAGCCAAACATATCTTACAAAACAACCCCATAGCAAACAAAGTTTACAAAACATCCTCTTAGTTCTGTTTTTTTAAACACAGCTTACAGAACGTCCCCTCAAATTGATTATTTTTAAAACACAGCTTACGAAACGTCCCCTAGCAACGCACTCTGTATCCGTTAATCCCCGGTTCTGGTGTGGGGGAAAGATAATACCCCCACTCTTTAACTGTCTGCCCCCACCTCTACTCCAGTTCAGGGGGAAATGGGAGGGGAGGAAAAGAGTGGGGGATAAATGAAGTTGTCACCGGTTAAGTATATGATATTTATTGCCTCTGATTCAATTGCCCCCGAGTTTCTCATGAATGTGGGTTATCTGGTAAATGGGGCATGTACGTAAAAGGCACCATTATCATCATCATTGTGTTCTTATGAGTTGTCACAATATCCCACTACATAGAAATGTGTCAAGTGGAGTTCAAACTATCATTTTTTCAAAGAATTTTTGTAATACGATATTTATACCCCAAATATTAGACAATTAAAATGTCTGTCAAGGGAGTAAGTAGCGTAGTGTAGAGCTGGAATCGATGACGCTCAGCACTAAAGTCCTGACCATTACCATTACCGCGTGGCCATGCAACTCAGGTTTACTAAATTGCCATTTAACTGACTAGCCCCACCGTGTTACAGATCTTGACTCATTACGATTACGCTGGGCTATCTCTCGTGATTCAGTATTGACTCATTACGATTACGGTGGGTTATCTCTCGTGATTCAGTATTATTGTCAGCCATCGTGTGAATGATAGACAGAAACTATTGTATTTATTGGTATATCGTGTTCATGGTGTTGCACTTTCCGACGGCAAGGAGATTAACCTTCCAAGATGATCAGAGGGTTTAATTTGCAACAGCCTTTCGTTAGGCAGTTTTTCTTTAAAGTTATTGTTGTGTTTATTTGCACTTGAAGAATTTAAGATAAGCGGTATATAAACCAAATATAAACATAAATTCAGGTGTAAAATGATCTTATAGTTAATATTATGAGAGATGCGAAGAGAAAGATCTGAGAATTAATGTTGCGAAATTCAAAGTTATGATGATAGAAAAGTGTGAAGGAAAAGTAATGCGATATGTGGGTGAACAATGAAAGAAAAGAACAAGATGAGGAATTCTACAATTTGGGTAGTATTTTCTTATATGATACTCGTAGAAGAGTTAAGAAGGATGCTGAACGGCGTTTAGCGATATAATACACATTCAATAAGGCACTTAAACGTATACGAGTACCATATACTCGTACCGAACAGCATTACAATATTCTAAGATGATAGCCAACAACAGTATTTTGGCGCCGACTTTGATGCATGTGAGTGAAACTTCGACGTGGCAAAAGACTGATATGAGCCGAATAAATGCTGTTGAAATGCGTGCACTGTGATGAATATGTAGGGAAATAATGTTTGACAGTGTACGGAATAAAGTGATTGGGGATGATATGTTGACTAAGATGAAGAAGAACACTTTGAGATGGTAATTGCATGTAGAACTAATGAATGAAGAAAGACTAACAAAACAAATACATAGTTCACATGTGAGCGGAAGTCGTGTGAGAGGAAGACCAAATAAAGTATGGTGGTATCAAGTAAATGATATTTTGAAATAAGTAAATGTAGAAATTCAGAGAAAACGTAAGAGTTGTATGAGAATGTGTATGTGTGTAGAAGAAGCTAAGGAGTGTGTCGAGATGGAAAAATCTGAAGATTTATCTTCTCTGCCTACCCCGACAGGGAAATTACGTAATGGTATGTATGTGTGTGTATTTGAAAGATGTTTCTTAAGAATATGCTCTCTATGATAACGGATTCGTTGGATCTTAAGCTGCAAACCTTGTTGAGGTTAATCGAGCCGAGAGAAGGACAAACTGATCTTTTGGATCTACGGCATTTAAATTAATTTGAAATCATCACTTTTTTTTATTACTACGTATGCTTATTTATTGACCATTGAAAAAGGTTGCAACAGTTATACATGAATTAGAATTTTGAGTGCGCATGAATATAAATACAACTTGTATGGACATGAATATCATCCACCACGCATAAAAATACAAACTCGAGACAGGTCAAGTCTCAGGCAATTAAAGACCTGAACATACAAGAAAAAAAAATCTACGAAAATAATAAAGATATGTACACGCACAATCAATCCCCCCATATGCAAAAAAAGCACATCGAATTTTCAAAATAACGAAAAGAAACAGAAAAAAAATAATAAAAGTCACGTTGTGGCGTGGGATTTATAGTAGTAGACAAACAAAAACGCTCTCTAAAGGCGCAATTCGACTGAGGCAACACTGAACGACATGAGGCATGCGACATGTTTGCTAGTGTTGCCTGTTCCTAGGTGTGCAACTATGTTGTATAAATTTTAACAATGTCACATGCGGATGTTGACTCCCCGAGTCGCATGCGCTTTGTCGTCAATACGTGTAGCATGCGTCTAAAACAATTCCATGGAGGCAACGTCAGTTTGGTACATTATGTCTTTACAAACAATCGAGGCGGCTGCATATTTGGTAATAGTTTTGAATCGTAGAAAAAAAAAGAAAGCCACGGTGTTGGAGAAGAGAGTTATATGTTGGTACTCAAGAAGCTCAGAATGATGAAAAGCTGTACGCAAATTCTTGATTTTTTTTCTTCACATCGATTACAGTGCAATCGTATTTACTCGCTAACTGCTTCAGTTTATCATTTTTTATCATATTGTCTTTATAATCACTAATTTTATTATTCCATAACTTCGGTGAATTATGATAATCTTCAATAAACAAGGTAGTTTTATCAATATTCCACTCCATGTCGCACGCTACAAGCTGCACCGATCCGCTGACTTTCGGATAACGGCGACATTGTTCGACACGCTAAAACATGTCGAAAGGTGACGCATGCGTCCCGGCAACAACAATCAACATGTAGCATGCTACAAAGATACTTGCTTCTTGTCGCTTCGTGTTCCTTCGATTGAAAGACTGTGTGTAGCATGCGTCAATGCCGCATGCTACATGTTGCCTCAGTGGAATTGCGCCTTAAGAGAACTTTTAAAGGCATTAATACTGTAACCAAATATATCCAAGAATACAGAATAGTTATTATCCAATCGATGCATGATAATTCGAGTCATAGTTAGTTCTATACCTCGAACATCGGAATGTATCCTGCAGTCTCGTACTTCTCGAAGGAATTCGGAAGTCAATCAATTCCAGTAACTTCAGACAGTCAATTATCCCCTTTACTGTTTATGTCATGTCATTATCTATCTTAAGTAAGATAACAGACTCTGACATTTCCATTAGATTCGATTCTTCTTTTTCCATATTTTGCCATAATGTACCATTGAATTTCTGGATTTTGTCCGTCGTGCGATTTTTGGGCATCTTCTTCCATAAAAGTTTTTGTTCACCTTTGATCCTACGTCCATAAATAAATATTGACCAGAGAATAATCATTCTCTTCAGTTCCTCTACTGGAATCGTAATGTGTGTAATCTTCGAAATTTAGGAAGGATAAGTAGGCACACAGAAACCTTCAAAAAGTCTTTTTGAGGGATATTACAAAATAACGAACGCATCGTTGGAGTATTTTAATTGGAATAGAATGAAGTTTTATGAAGGAATTTTACATTGAATATAAATGGAGTAAACGTTGGAGTATTTTGATTATTAAATTATACTCGTGTGTTGAATTCCGTTCAATTCCAACGTAACATACAACTGAATTGTATGTTACGTTGGAAATGAACGGAATATAAATTGGAATGTTTTGATTACTAAATTGTATGTTACATTAGAATCTTTTAGTAACTAATTTATATATTACTTTGGAATTGGTCAAAGTATACGTTGGAGTATTTCGTTTGCTAAATGGCGTGTTACGTTGGAATTGGACGAAGTATACGTTGAGTGTTTTGATTACTGAATTATATGTTTCGTAGAAATATTCTGGTTAATATGTATGTTACTTTGGAATTAGACAAAGTATACGTTGGAGTATTTTGGTTACTAAATTGTATGTTACACTGGAATCGGGCGAAGTATACTTCGGATTACTAAATTGTACGTTTCGTTGGAATTTTTTGGTCACTAAATTGCTTGTTACTTTGGAATTGGATAAAGTATACGTTGGAATATTTTGATTACTAAATTGTGTGTTACGTTAGAACTGGACGGATTATACAATATATTGGAGTTTTTTGATTACTGAATTGTATGTTGCTTTGGAATTAGACGGAATATACGTTGGAGTATTTTGGTAACTAAATTCATCCGTCTAACTCCAAAGTATGATACGTTGGAATCGGGTGGAGTAAACGTTGCAATATTTTTTACTTTGCATTTCAACGAAGTATACGTTGGAGTGTTTTGATAACTAAATCGTCCGTTCAACTTCAAAGTGTGATACGTTGGAATAGGGTGTAGTATACGTTGCAATATTTTTTACTTTGCATTTAAACGTAGTATACGTTGGAGTGTTTTGATAACTAAATCGTCCGTTCAACTTCAAAGTGTGATACGTTGGAATAGGGTGTAGTATACGTTGCAATATTTTTTACTTTGCATTTGAACGTAGTATACGTTGGACTGTTTTGATAACTAAATCGTCCGTTCAACTTCAAAGTGTGATACGTTGGAATAGGGTGTAGTATACGTTGCAATATTTTTTACTTTGCATTTGAACGTAGTATACGTTGGAGTGTTTTGATAACTAAATCGTCCGTTCAACTTCAAAATGTGATACGTTGGAATAGGGTGTAGTATATGTTGCAATATTTTTTACTTTGCATTTGAACGTAGTATACGTTGGAGTGTTTTGATAACTAAATCGTCCGTTCAACTTCAAAGTGTGATACGTTGGAATAGGGTGTATGTAGTATACGTTGCAATATTTTTTACTTTGCATTTGAACGTAGTATACGTTGGAGTGTTTTGATAACTAAATCGTCAGTTCAACTTCAAAGTGTAATACGTTGGAATAGGGTGTAGTATACGTTGCAATATTTTTTTACATTTTATACTTTGGAGTATTTTGTTATTTGATACATGGTTCGCCTTTCCATTAAAATGATTATTGTTGTGCTATGAATAGTAAAAAAATATGATTGATAATAATATGCAATATATTCTTAAAATTATTTAACCACATTGAGATAATAATTTGCGAAAGACTTACAAAACAAATATATATGTATTAAATGAAGAAGAGCGAGAAAGAAATGGTCGGGGAAAAAATAACTGAGGGAAAGATACGTTACGTGCATAAGAAACAGAATAGCATGAATGAAGATATGCACTCGTACACATATTATCTAGGCAAAGAAGGTTGTGTGAATGGAAAAAGGTGTGACGACCTGTCGTCGTTTCTTACCCCAAAAAAGACAGCGTGATTCACAAATTTTAATCGTTTGTACAACTTATTCCTCAAGTGTCTAGTAAAATCGATAATATAGTTTGAGAATCTCTGTTTTAGAATGTCATAAAGAAAACAATTCCCAAACTGTATTGTTCTCTCAACCGAAAGTTCAATATTACTGTTACGTGTAGCCTTCGGTTTATACTAGCGGTACGAATTTCGTTTCAAATAATATTCAAATTTTAAAAGAGTGACGATTTCACAGGACGAAAACTGAAACGTGCGATTCAGATAGAACGTTACTTAAACTCACCCATTCTATTCCGACTGCGGTACAGTTTTCAAAGCAAAATTTGGCAAGATTTAAACGAAACACGAATTCACTAGACGTAATCCCAAACGCGTGATTGAGACTGAGGATTTTCCAGTCTCGCACTTTATAGGTCATAAATGTCTCGCATTCAGTAAAATGTTAAACGATTGGAATGCCCGAGTAATGAGGGTGGCATTACTTTGTCATTTAATTTAATGTTGAACGAGAGTTTGGAAATCCCTTTCAACTTGGTAGCTTCATTTTGCCTCGAATGATCGCGATCACTTAACAAATTGGGGATTTGTGAAAATGATTTATTTCCTCCCTTTATTTCTCCTTTTCAATTTTTTTTTGACAATCATTGGCGAAGTACAGATTATTGAAAATAGCATCAGACTCGATACATACGTAAATTTTATTTCTAGTTTTTAATTTTCTAATGAATACATTTTAATTATGACAGATTCTAGCTAGCTGACTAATTGCCACGTGGAAATCTCTTCCAACCGACTGTTAATATGTTAAAGATACCTTAAGTGAAAACCAAACTGAAACCTTTTTTTAATGTGGGTTCCAACGGGAATCAAACCCGCAGCCTCCGGGCTAAAGTTATACTAAAAAGGCAACGGAAATTGTCTATGCATTTCAAATAAATAAATAAAACCCACGCTTCACATTTTTCATGTTTGATACTGTTGAAACATGAAAACAATCATAGAAGTATTCAAAGATCTAAATATCAAACTGAACTAAACAACAAAACCGGCAAAATTTATAGGAGAGGGATTAGACAAGGTGAGTGCATATCGCCAAAACTATTCGAAAATAATAAATATCAATAAAACATACCTTTCTTTTGTATTATATTACAATATTATACTACATTTTAGTTGGCGGTACAACCTGGCGGGTTTATGGTCATGTGGTTATTTCTTCCAACCAACCAGAAATATATTAAAGGGACCTTGAGTGAAAACCAGACTGGGACCTTTTAATATAAATTAGAAATCTAGTAGACGGTAAATGATAGACGCAAAAGGTAAACAGAGGAAAATGATCAGGTAGAAAGTGAATTTTGCTAAATAGTAAAGTTAGAAACACGAATACAATTAGATGTATGAATATAGAAGAAGCAAAAAAGTGTGTCTAAAGTAAGTTAATCAATTTTGTCTACGTACTCCACAGGGACCGGGCGTGATGATATATTCAACTAAGGTTCAAAAGTTTACAGCCTGAACAATTTAGACCATATGAACATATACCACGTCTACCGCATAGTCAAGCGATGTTACTTGTTTCATTAAACACTGTTTATTTCACTTTTTGTAACGATATAACCTTACCGTTTTCAAGGCTTTCACCTCATCTCATCATCAGGGGAGCACATGATGAAGTGAAAGCCTTGAAAACGGTAGGGTTATAACGTTACAAAAAATGGAACAAACATTGTTGGATAAAACAAATTACAATTTTTTTTTAAGAACTACGTTATTACATGCGTCACCAGTAGCGCGCGGAATAACCTTGTTGATCGAATTTTCTGATATCTTCTATATCTATCATATATACTATATGGATAAATTAAGGATTGGTGTTTGACTTGATATAAGCTCTCCTTCGATAGACAAATTGGTTATATGGTTTCTTCAGGCTTCTACAGCCTTAAACAGTTAAAATTTGTACGTGTCTATCATATCTTCTAACAAGGAAAATAAAAAATTATATTAATTCATTTTTTTGTGTCGCGTTTGGATAATTGTGACTATATTTATTCGTTTGTTTGCCTGGTTCACCGTTCCGCGGTTTATATGGTCGAGCTTTTGGCGTTGCTGGTCCTTTGACGGGTAATGGTCTACCCCCTCAGCGTTATAGATATGGGTGGAGTATGTAGCTTTAAGAAGCACTTACAGATATTCCTTTTAGTGAGGTCTTATCAAAATTGATGAGTGGATTCAAACCCTGAGGAAGAGCGCTTTTGGGGAGTTTTCTCTCTAAACGGCGCTGTATAAATTGTCCTTTATTATTATAAAATCATAAATAATAAAAAAATGTATGTAGAAATGTTGTAATGGTTGTGAACCAAAGGAAAAAATCTAGTTTTGCCATCTTTAGATTCTAACGCAAAACCTACGACTAAAATACTTATGATAAATGTACAAAGCTTTTGCGGTCATAGTTCAGTTAGGAAAGCATGAATTTTGTATTAAGTAGCGTGTAACTTGTCAAAAAGCTTTTATTCGAAGCCGCAGAGTCGGCTAGACATGCAAACGTTCGTGCAGGTTTTATCGGCTGTCAAACTGCGATCGTCTACATGTTTGTTTATTTTACCAAATTCTAGGTATCCAGAACGAGTATATTTTGTCTATTTAAACAAGTGTTTTTTTAATTAGGAAAATCAAAATTAAACCCCTTGATAGTTCTATATACTTTATTTATTTACTCAGTGACAGCTGTTTTGCCATATAATAGCCTTGTTAAACTGTGGGTGAAGCTTAATTTAATGGCTATACGAGTATATACCAAAAAATGTTTACATTATATATTTAAAATTTATATTAGACATAAAGATTCTATACAATTTTATTCCAAATCCTTTCATAATCCATATTGAATATTTTCACCTAAATAGTCATTTAAGAATTAAAATATAACTGTACTAATATTTCAGTAAAATATAATTGGCTAATACAAATATATACGTGTAATATAACTGTAAAATATTACTATCTAATATAACTGTAATATGTATTGTGTAAACTTTTTTGCTTTTGTTCTTTGGTTTTCTCCGTGAGCTGACGACCTCTGTAGCATTGTGATACTGATGTTGCGGGTTTTATTCCCATTGATATCCAATTACAAAAAAAGAGCTAGTTTTTACTTAACTGTTGTTTGAACCCTTTCTGGTTGATTGGACGACATTGAAACATGACAATAAATCCACCAGGTTTTATAGTATGCAACAAAAGTATAATGAGTGATTCTTTTTATTTTTTCTTTTACGAAAGCGGATGCCCATTAAATCTGAACATATAGTATAAAGGGTTTCAAGATATCTTAAGATATCAAATAACGACCTCCAAAACACCTGGGTGGAAGTCAAGCATCTTACCTTCTGTGCTCCGTAGGTTGTCATCGGTATCACTAACCGAGGTTGTCATGTACATTTACGTATACATATATCACAGAACACCTTTTCACTTTTTAAAAAATCAGATTGACATTTCGGCAGCATAATTTGTGTTCGAAATAGAACCCCCATAGTGTGAGAAAATAATTTTGTATTAGGTGGATCTACTCACTCTTTGAACAAATGTGTCCTGCACACGCTCTTCAATATGTCCGCGTGAAATATGTTCAAGGATACTATATAAACGAACCAATCCTTAAAATAAAATTTCTCAGCAATATTTTTTAAACTCGTAAAATTAAAGTCATTTGAGTGAGTCATCACGAGTAGCCGAGTTGTCAAGAGACCAATAAAAGTATAGTTGGATCAAGTTAATGATATTTTGAAAGAAGGAAACGTAAATAGTCAGAGACGTAAATGGTGAATGTATATAGATGTGGAAAAGGTGAAATATGTGTGTCGAAATATAAAGCCTAGCGCTCTATCTTCTCTGCCTACATCAACAAGGAAAAGAGTGATGGTATGTATGTATGCATCACAAGTTGTTTCTGACTTAAAATGCTAATATTTGGTTTAGTTGATTAAAGCGACTTTTATCACGAGCCCAACAACGATGACATGTGTTTTCGCAAAAAAAAACCTGACTTGGACACGCGACAGAAGGAAAAGTTCGTAAAGCCACACGGAAGCTCGTATTAACGTCCATCACACGACCAGGCCAGCTATCTTCGTAGCCGAATGGATTTATAGTAATTGTGGATATGCTTTGTTTTTATAGCCTTACTTGTTGAGTCTTTGTTTTCCATACATAAAGTATAGAACACTTTGAAGAGGCGTAGAACTGTAAAAAAAACTTTTAAAAATATTTTTATATATTATATTTAAAAAAAATAGATATGACCAAAGTCGTACATATACGAGATAATAAGCGAGGAAATGCTCATATTACTCAAGGTGGAGTAACACAGTGCAGGATTCAACCTGATTATCTTCTGCAAAGATGTCCAATTTCATAAATGAAATTTTATAATATTTAAGAAAATCGATAGGAACGAAATAAATATGGTAGAAATCCAACAATGTTTTACGTAGTCTTCATTCACCACGCCTTCTACTCACATTAACACTACACTCGTATATAATATAATATATATACTCGTATATATTTGAGGACGCCTGTCTTTCGATCCGAATGTACTGGGTTCGATTTTTGCTGAAAACCAGTTTCTCAAATAAAATTTTCAGTTTGATTTTCACTAAAGACCTCCTTAACATATTTCTGGTTGGTTTGAAGAGATTGCCTCAGAATTATACTGTATAAAAAAATATATATTAAACACGATTCGCTCGGACGCTGTTATAACTGCCAAACGTGATTTGTTTAATATCAGTGAGTTTGAGTTCTGAATTAGAGCGCTCTTGAGGAGAATTTTCCCTCTAAACGGCACTGTATAAAATTGTTTATTGAAACAATTTTTTTTTGCTAGCCTTTCTTCATTTATTAGCTCCACATGCCCAAACCATCTCAGATAACTATTCTTCATCTTACTAAATACATCAATCTAACGTTCACTTTCATTCCTTACCACTTAATTTCGTATTATCATAATTGTCATCCCATGTTTTCTTCTCCGTGCTGGTATTCCAATCATTTTGAGGAATTCATTTTATAAATCAATATTACAAAATTTAGAAATAGTACAATAACTAAAAAAGTTAATATCCTAAATAAAATTTGTATGAACCAATACTTTTAGAAGTATTGTCGGCTTAAAACTTAATAATTTTCTCAACAGATATAAAATTTGCACGAAAAAAAAAAAACAAAAAAAGGAAACTCATGTTTAAAACTTGAAAAACTTATCTGCCCTTTTTACGGTTAATCCAAGATTAAACTTGCATTATCTGTAGAGAAAGGTCAACTGATGCTTAGCTACGAATTACACGCTGACTTAATGGCAAAACTCATTACTACACGAGTGATATTTAACCAATAACTCAGTCTACTCAACATTGAACTATGACATTATTAAAAGTTACAGTAACAAATTAATTAGTTCAATGCGATTACTTTTTTTTGTACAATTCAGAAATAATGGAGAAAACCAGAGTTGAACTAATCGAGTTTTAGTTTTTCTAAAGATTCTCGATCCTTCTTGATCATTGTCAGACGAACAATCCCTCCCTTAGCCTTCTAGATCATCATCATCATCATTATCAACTGCTGGATGATCCACTGCTGGATGAAGGTCTCCCCAAGTTGACTCCAAATAGTTCGGTTTTTTGCTCGTTGATGCCATGTGATGGTGCCATGATTCCTGATTTCATCTATCCAGCGTACTTTCGGTCTTCTTCTGGGCCTCTTTATGCATCTTGGGTACCATTGGATTATTTCGGATGTCCATCGGGAGTCTGACATTCAGGCTACGTGTCCTACCCATTACCACTTCATTCTTTTGCACACCTTTATTATCTTTGTTATATTGCGAATCTAGGTGTTTCGTTTACGGTCTTTTGTAGTATATCCCAACATGCATCTCGCCATGCCCCTTTGTGCGGTCTGGAGCTTTTGTGTGTTCTTTACTGTGAGCGTCCATGTCTCGCAGCCATACGTAAGTACTGAGATAATACACTGGTTGTAACACATGTCGGTGATCAAGGAGCTTAGTAAATAAACTCATATACTATACATGTTTCCTGCAGTTCGTCATTTCTTGTTACCGTATTTGAACAGTCAATGAAAATATTTTGTTTTGTTCCTATTGACGTGCAAACCGAACATTTCTTTACCTATTCTATATATTCTAGGTTATATTATATTTATGCAAATTCTTTTTTACTGGATACCAAAATAGTAGTGTCATCAGCTGTAAATTATGGAGATGAAATTTTGGCCTGTCTGGGGTGATAAAGTGTGAAGGGTTTGATTCACGTGATATATACATATATAATTGAGTGTCACTGTTTATCGAATTGATGAGACTATATTTACAACGGAGATTGGTTAATCAAAAATCGGAAAGAAACATCAAATTATTTTTCCCCGTTATTTGTTCTCAGTAAGATACAGGTAAAAGCCTGGTTCACTGGGGACACGACAAATTAAAGGCAAAAAAAAAACAGATTCATTAAAACTGTGTGTCTTCATTAAATTGTCTGTTATTATTTCACAAATTATTATATATTAATAAGATTTCTTTTCAAATATAAATAAATAAAATCTGCTGCTTGGAGTGTACCGTATTTTCAGAGGACTTCCCAATACGGATGAATCATGCAAAAAATAATAAGAAGTTGCATAAAAAAAACTAAACAACACCTTTTTTTTAGAAACAAATATTTGTTATTAAATAAAAACTTTTGGTCGCGTTGTGTATGGTGCTTACACGCATTTCGGTAATTAAAAAATGTATCACGCCATCATACTTAGGAATTCTGAGAAATTTACCCCTATTTACTAGCGTGTCAAACAGATTTTTATTTTTTTTATTTTCTTTTATTAAAATTCTTGACGTTCAATAAAGTTTTCTTTCTATTTTTAATCTTAAGTTGAAAAAAAAACATTTTATTTTGCAAATAACTTTAGGTTATATAAATTTCATGGAACCGTAAGTAAAAAAATGATAGATTAAGTGGTTAATCGTTATTTATTTTGTATTTTTTATCTGTGGTGCTTTGAGATTAAAGTTAATTAAGGACTTACAAAATGTAGTAAATAAAAGCTTATTAAGTTTTTAACAGGATTAAATTTTTTATAAATTAATTGAAACACTTAATTTTTATTAAGTATTCACCACTGTTTTATTTGAGTTCACTACCGGCTTCAAAGACCTCCGTATTCCTTGTCTCTCGAACTCAAAGAATGAGAGTTTTATGTATTTTATTAAAAAAATTACATACAAATATTATTTGAATGTTGATAATTTTATTCATTATTAGAAAATTATAATTTATTGATTTATTTAATTCAGTATAATTTATATAATCCATTCTTCATAATTATTGGAATACGTGCACGGTTAATGATACACAGGATGATAATATACGGATAGAATTGACGATGAAATAATATACGGATAGAATTGATGATGAAATAATATACGGATAGAATTGATGATGAAATAATATACGGATAGAATTGATGATGAAATAATATACGGATAGAATTGATGATGAAATAAGATGAAGAACACTATGAGACGGTTTGGGCATGTACATATAATGAATTAAGAATAAGGAAAAAATATATGGTAAATACACGTTATTTTGAAAGATGAAACGTAGAAAGTTAGAAAGATCGTGGGAGTTATATAAGAAGGTGTGTGGAAGAAGAAGAGGCGAAGGATGTGTGTCGAGATGGAATAAGGAACATGATGGTATTTTGAGAAGAAGAAAACGTAGAGTTAGAGAAATCGTCGAAGCTGTATGAGAAGGTGTATGGCTGTAGAAGAGGTGAATGATGTGTGACGATACAGGAAAGTCTGGCGTTTTGTCCTTTTTGTATACTCTGATAGAGAAACGGGGTGATTGTACAAAAGAGAATTCGTCGTATACCGCTAGGCGATGCCGAAATAAATCCATTGTCACTCCTCGTAAATTGGTTCAATATTTCTAAACCGCACGTCATTGAGTGTTCAGCCACCATATTAATTATATTAGTTGCTATGTACAAAGCAGAATGATTTCATACGAGTGTCGCAATATTACGCGACAAAAAATTACAATGTAGTACTTTTACTAAAAATAACAATAATTTCCATGACGCTTGTTTTTCAGCCTGGGGGTTGTGGGTTCTAGTCTAGATAATTAGGGTTTCAGTTTAGTTAGATCAATTAAAATGTGTTAATAACAATTTGCTAACGATGGTTGCACGTTGCGTTTCTACAATCGTGAGTTTGCAACCGTTAGGCAACTGTATATCTGATTTGGGGATATGTCAACTATAGATATTACCGTCGGCAGCTGTGGTCAACAATGGTTAACATTCATGCTAAGCGAGCGAGAGCCCCAGGTTCGATTCCTGATTCAATTCCAAACTTATTTTCCTCTTGGATCATTTTAGATCTGAATTTGTGTATTTTCGTAACTTATATGCTGTTTATAATATATTCTTATAATGCCATCAAGCAACACAAAAACATTGCCACATAAACTGCCTAACAAAAGACTGCAGCAGAGGAAATCTGTCGATCGTCTTGCAATTTAAAACTCTTTGTCAGCGGTCCCTCATGATCCAGTACGCTCGATCATGAGGGGTGATAGTCCATCAATCCATTATAAAGATATTCTTGAGTTCAGGATGGTCTTCTCCGACGTATTTTTGTTAGGTCTTGACTGGGGATTGGTTGACATTTTATTTTTTATATTGAATTTAATTACGTTTGTGTGTGAGATTTGTTTTTCTTTCAGTGGTAATTTATTTATGATAAATTGGTGATTTTATAAGCCGTGTGTTATCTGAATAGTGTAGACATTTTTTAAGTTGTTAATATTTTAATTTTGCAAAGACATAGGTGTTTTATATCTTGTCTATACCTATAAATTACTAAAATTAGCCATTATGCTTTACCCCTTTCAGTAAAAGTAAAGCGTTCATTCGCTGAAAAAAATAATGGAAAAACAATACTCTAAAAAATTGGGGGGGATGGTCCTTGGCAATATAAAATAGTTTCCAGGAATACTTTGTCTCCGGCCTAATCAAAATAAAGTTAGGCGTACCGTACCGTCCCGCTAGCTTGAGGATACAGCAAAAGATGCAATATGGTGCCACCTCCCACAGCGACATTACGCCAAGTTTTCCAATAAATCCCCACGAGTAAGTGGGTTGTGGAGAACTCATATCCTTGAAACACACGAAGATATATTAGAAAAAGAAAGATAAATGAGTAAAATCATGTCTGCTAGTCTTTTCCCCCTAATTTTTCTATTTATTTATAAAACTTTTCCGCAGTACAAGCTGGCGGCTTTGTATACAATACTGTCTGATGGGTTTAATTGCCATATGGTAATTTATATAAACCAACTGGATAATTGTTCCAGAAATTTATGAAAAATTGCGAGTTACAGAATACATATTAAATAATAAGATGAAGAAATGCACTTTGAAATGGTTTATGAATGACGAAAAACTTACAAAGCTAATATACATCGCAAATATGAAAGAAATGTGTGATAGAGAAAAGTCAAGGAAAGTATGGTTGGATTAAGTCAATATATTTTGAAGGAACGAAGTTTAAAATGTCAAAGAAATCGTAGAAGTTATATGAGAAGGTGTATGGATGTAGATGAGGCGAAAGATGTGCATCGCGATACAGAGCTTAGTGCTCTGTCTTCTCTGCCTACCCCGACAGGGAAAATGTTAGCTTTGAAAAATAAGAAAAAAAAAGACTAGCAAACATGAGTTAACTCATTTTTCTTTCTTTTTTTTAATACATATTCGTGTGCTCTTCTTAATCTTACTTAATACCATACAACAGACTTAAGTTCACATTCATCACTAATTACTTCATTTCTTACTCTTATCGTGCATTGTCCCCCATGTATTATTCTCAGTGCACTCATTTGTACAACATTTATTCGACTCCTTTTATTCTTTTTCAACGTCCACGTTTTACGCAAACATCAAAGTTGGTACATGAATATAATATTGTTCATCGTCTTAGCAGATTTTAATTCAACCTCTGTCTTCTTTGAAGTTCCTCTTATCATTAGAGGTTCGCGATCATCATCGGTATCTTGACGCTTGAGGTAGCAGCTCTAAACAACTGTATAGCACCACAAAGAAACCACTCTCTTAAATTCTGCAACCTGAAGACGTATCATAAACACACATTTCTTCTGCCTTGAATTATCCACAACATTCAGGTGAAAATCTTTTGTTTTCTCCTCGCATTATATGTTCAAAGTATTCTAACATTCCTCTTATGATGCTGGATAATATAGAATGTATCTGTATTTATTCGTTCAATTCAAGACATCGTCACTACCAAATTTGTTAACCCATGAGACGAAGCATTCTTCGATAGCGCCATATTTAAAAAACTTCTTATTTATATGTGGTGGCCTGAATATGTGTCCATGCATCACATATGTTTTGATAAGATTTTAATTAAAAAAATATCACCATTATACAAGATTTTGATAAGTTATTCTCGTTTGGAAAATCAAAGCCTCCAAAGTAAGGCAGTTGTGTAATAAACTTCATCTCCCAATAGATTTTGAAGAGTGCAAAAAGTGGCATAATAAAGAAAGAGATTAGTATGCCCCCGGGAGAGCTAGCGGCAGTTAGATAGAGTGACAGTAGAGTGCGTGGAGGAGCTGCGAGGCACGCGATGTGGTATGGATCGATTGGAGGAGACGGAAGATATTGTAGATAGAGGATGGAGAGCTGTGGAGGCAGAATAGGGCAGAGAGGCGAGGAGAAACTCCCCGAGCGACGGAGCGACGCGACGCCGACGCCCAGTGACCTAGAAAAAGCGCATTAATTCTACGGTGACCACTAGACAATATTTTTTAACAATGTACGAATAATAAAAAATAAACTGTGTCTTGAAAATCACTAATTTATCTTAATATCAGTAATTATGACGAGTTCCGTGCTACGACGCCTGTTTTCAAATGGGACCCGAACATTTCAAAAAAGGGTTTCATGTTGGTTTTCACTTCAAGCTTCATAAACATCTCTCTGGTCAGTTGAATGATAAACAAGGGGTTTTTGTACATATTGTGTTATATTATAGTACACTTTTATTGTACAGGTAGTCGTCGACTTACGACCTACGCGACTGTTTGACTTTACGACCACAATCCGCGATCGATATTATAAGCATTTTTTAAACCCTTCCGAGATGTCTACAACAAGGAAAATATGAATTTCTCAACGTGCCAAGAAACAATGAAAGGCTATTAATTTAAAAACAAAAATGATGGTAATTAAGCAGTACGAAGGAGGAAAAAAGTATCTAGCGGAGCAAATTTTTAATGGGGATGAAACGGAATTATTCTGTAAACGAATGGCAACACGCGTTTACATCCATATAGAAGTCAAAAGCATGCCTTAATTAAAAACTTAAAAAAATAGGTTGACGCTGCTGCTTGGCGGAAAAATTGCGGGTTTCAAACTCAAGCCTTTAGTAATTTATCAATCAGAAAACCCGCGAGCATTCAAAAATGTAAACAAGCACACACTGCCCGTGTACTTTCGTTCCAATAAAAAAACATGGATGACGAAGACCCTATTTGAAGACTGATTCGGGAATTGTTTTGTTCCTCAAGTTCATGAATATTGTGTGGAGAGTAAAATTCCTTTTAATATTTTTATGCTCTAATATAATGCACCTGGACACCCACCCAATGTATCTGATCTTCATCCTAAAGTGAAAGTTATTTTTTGCCGCCAAATACAACTCCACTCATTCAGCCTATGGACCAAGGTTATACTGCTACATTTAATGCTAACTATCTCAGAATAACTTATAGATGCTGACACAGAGCTATCGTTGCGAGACTTTAGGAAGCAGTACGATTTTCTTAGGTGTACCAAAAATATCGCTCCTGCCTGGGAGGCTGTGACAAAGAAGTGCATGAATGGTATCTGGGAAAATTGTGATGAGCGTTACGCAAATACTTGAGAAATTCGATAGTGAACAAGAACTTGAAGTTATAGAAAAAATAGTAAAATTGGCGAAATATCTGTCTTTAGAGTGTGAGGTAGAGGACATCGAGGAATTACTAGATCATGAGTCTGGAGAACTTCCGAATGAAGAAATTATTGAATTGGATGAAGAAAAAGTAGCGGAAGAAGAAATAAGAGAAGCAGAAAAAGAACAGGAGGAGGAGTCAGAAAGAAAACTCACCGTTAAGGGACTATCCGAAGGTTTACTTATCTTTGGAATAAACTTCTTTCATATTTTGAAGAAATGGGCCCAAACAATCTCTTTCAACTAACCAGAAAGAAAACAAGGCTGGAAAACTTTTTTTTAATAATTGGATGTCAAAGGAAATCAATCTCTCGACTCTCGATATGTTAGACAGATGTCTTACAGACCAGCCCACGAAGGTGGTCAATAAAACTTTTCATTGCGTTTATCAGTGGGACCGTTTCCCGTTGTAAAACTTATAAAAATAGAAGTACGCTCATAAAATTAGTCCACGTTTTCCTTTTTTGTATATATTTTGTCCGAATAAAACCTTTTATTCAAATTTAAAGAAATATTGAACTGAAAACGAAACGTTTAATGTTTTTTATTGGACAAAATCGTCGAGGTTGTGCGAGATGGTGGCAGTTGTAGATGAGCCGAGATGGCAATAATAAGAAGTTCCAAACACTAATAGTTTGCAATATTGTATTGCAATACGAGTATTTTTCCGTTGTATAATCCTATTGGCTAGTTGCAATATCTTTCAACCAAATAGAAAGCTCTTAGTTAAAACCAAACTTGAATTATTTAAAATATATATATATATATATATATATATATATATATATATATATATATATATATATATATATATATATATATATATATATATATATATATATATATATATATATATATATATATATATATATATATATATATATATATATATATATATATATATATATATATATATATGTTTCCAATGGCAATCAACCCATAGCACTTGGGCTGGAAGATAAGCGTCTTACCAACTAGGCCATGGAAATATTTGTAGCCACTTGTGTTTAAAATGTAGCCCGTTTTGAACGAAACGTTTGGTCACAGTAATTCAAATAATGTTGCCCGCCAAAATCATGTTCAAGTTTTAATATAATCAGCTCAACTCAAACAAAAAGTCACCATGTGGCTTTTGAAATGAATTTTTTGCTAACTGATGACTCACATAGAAATTCAAAACATGGATATAATGTGAATATTTCTCATTTATTTATTTTATTCACAATACAGCCTTCCATACATTGAAATTTTCAATATTCCATGCATATTTAAAAAAAAGCTTAAACAAACATAAATTACAGATTACACAATAACAATATTCATTGAAATAAGTTCATAGATGCTTTTTAACGTCCCAAATTTTAGAAGAAAATTTTCTTTCACTTTTTACAGTTCAGTTCAGTTCGATCTCACCCACCCACGCTGTTATGGGGGACAAAATCACAGTTCCCAACCAGCGCGATCTGCACTAGAAGATCGAAATCTTCTTTATTTTTTTAGGAGCGCGACGTTACTTAGTGACGAAGAAGGAATTGCCCATAGGGGTGGACCTTAATGAGAAAAGAATACATACTAACGACAATGGACTTAATGTCCGACGTCACGGGAGAAGGAAATGACTAGCAGCGCAGAACACACATACCAACACGCCGTCTCCCTATCGGAGTAAGCAGAAAGGAGAGAGCGTCAGACTTTCATATCGCGACAGACATATTTAGCCTCTTACATATTCATACATCTTCTGATACAGTTCGATTTCGCAGACTTTTACATTTCCTTTTTTTTTTCAAAATATCGTACACTTGATCCAGTCATACTTTATTTGATCTGCCTCTAGCTTGCCTTCTACTCACATTTGCGATGTATTTATGTCTTGTTAGTCTATTTTCATTCATTCGTTCCACGTGCCCAAACCATCTCAGAGTGCTCTTCTTCGTCGTGCTCAACACATCAACCTTAAGTTCACACTCATCCCTCATACTTCATCCCGTATTCTATCATACATTGTCCCTCCATGTATTCTTCTAAGTGCACGTATTTCTAAAACATTTATTAGGCTCTTTTCAGTCTTGTCCCACGTCCATGTTTCACTCCTTTACATCAAAGTTGGTACTAAAACACTGTTGACTTTTATCTTGACAGATTTTGAAACTATTATATTTAAGTACGTATGCTTTAGTGCCCCATTGACTAAATACTTATAAAGCCTTTCTAGTAGACATAGCAGCTGAGGAGTTCTTTCTTACAGAACAGCTCCTGCCGGCGCAGTCGAACGTAATTGCTAGTAACATTTAATGTTAATCTGTCGAGCCTTACTATATACTCGTATATAAATACAAGAAGTCAAAAATGTCTTCGTTGGTTCAAAAAAGTTATGTCCATGCTTGTTTAGTCGTTACTAAGTAGGATAAGCCGATGGATATGTATCAAACTCACTCATATAGATATATCGCATCTAAGAGGAGCTGGTTGGTTAGACGAAATTGCTATATAGCAATGAGCCCGCCAGATGTACCATATTTAACCATTTATACAAAAGATTTTGAATTGAAATAATTATCGCTGATATTTATTACTTTTTCCACCATGAACAAGTTTGTACCCCCTACGGGCTCGAAACGCAAGCATTGCTTTCTAATTTGTTGTGAACTAACGAATGAAATATCGTTTTGAGTATCAGTTCGCTTTCTAACCCTAGAATTTTGTAAGCCGGATTTGAAAGAAATTTTATACGAGAATCAAAGATTCATCAGATGTTCTCTTGGAGTGGCTAAAGTCACTAAACGACGTCATATAAAAACATGATTGGTACATCCATCTTTTTTTTTTTTAATTTTATAATAATTTTATTTTTCTTCAACGGTAAAATGTCCATACAAGTAATATTTCTCTCTTCTTATAAGACTATAAGGAACTAAAGGTAAGCTATAAAACGTGTGCATTGTGCAATAGTAAATTAAGTCATAATAATAATAGTAAAATGAGAATTTATTCAGCGCCGTTTAGAGAGGTGACTCTCTCCAAGGGCGCTCTTACTCAAGATTCAAAATCACTATTATTGACAAATTGAAAATATAACCAAAAGATAAATGAACAAGGTTAGTGGTAGAATAGGGAGGTGGGGCTGCGGCTATTAGATGAGGGACTTCCCGAATCTGCATATGTTTAAAAAAACATATTTGGTAAGAAAACCGCAGAAAACTTACCAAGGGAAGATTAAATTCAAAGAAATCCTTATAGATCTTCCGATATGTGATAGTAACACATTCGGCTTTAGGTGGAGTGTAGTATATGTGTGTGATTTTCATATTCAACAATTAATTTTTATAAGATTTCCCAAAAAGTGTTGTCTTAAAGTGATTCCTCAAGCTGCACACGCCACCCATTTTTAACACTTTGAGGCATATGAAATGTTAATAATGTATGACAGAATACGGAATTAAATGATTAAGAATGAATGTGAACGTAAGACAAATATATAATACACATGTTGGTGGAAAGCGTGGCAGATAAAACCAAAGGAAGAATGGTTGGATCGAGTACATGATATTTTTAAAGAAAGAAACGTAAAAAAGTCTAAGAAAACCATAGAAGTGTGCGAATGCGTCAGAATAAAGAAGAGGCAAAGAACACGTGGCATTTATCCTCTCTTTCCTACCCTGACAGAGAAATTGTGAGATGCTCTTCTTTATCTGTCTTCATCCGTTTTAACATGTTACTATCACGAACTTTGTCAACCTATTAGATCCACGACATTCTTCGATAGCACTTCGTTTAAAAAGTTACTAGTTTCTTTATGTAATCTAAAGGTCCATGCTTCAACGTCATAGGGAAGTACAGAAATGTGTAGCAACGTAAAATTTGCACACAGAAGTCTAATTTAGTCTTTGCTGGATTATATATGAGTATTCATTGTAATTTGTTTTATTACACACTGTTTATTTCACTTTTTCGTAACCGTATAACCATACCGGTTTCATCAGAGGGGCACAAACAAGACTTACAGTTACAAAAAGTGGAATAAACAGTGTTTGATAAAACAAATTACAATGTCTTTAAACCTCCACAATGTAAATGCCTTAACTATTAATAATACATGAGTATTTACTTTTTCGAAATACTGTTTAACATCTCAGACTCTCGTTTAAAAATCATTAACTAAAACTATATAACATTTTTCATATGAATAATTAGATGCCTTTACTGTATAAGTAAGTCTAATTTGGTATTTGCTGGACTATATATGAGTATTTACTTTTTCGAAATTCTGTTTAACATCTCAGACTCTCGTTTAAAAATCATGCACTAAAACTATATAATATTTTTCATATGAATAATTAAATGCCTTAACTGTATAAGTAAGTCTACCATTATTTGGTCTTGGCTGGATTGTACATGAGTATTTACTTTTTCGAAATACTGTTTAACATCTCAGACTCTCGTTTAAAAATCATGCACTAAAACTATATAATATTTTTCATAATGAATAATTGAATGCCTTAACTGTATAAGTAAGTCTACCATAATTTGGTCTTGGCTGGATTGTACATGAGTATTTACTTTTTCGAAATACTGTTTAACATCTCAGACTCTCGTTTAAAAATCATGCACTAAAACTATATAATATTTTTCATATGAATAATTAAATGCCTTAACTGTATAAGTAAGTCAACCATAATTTGGTCTTTGCTGGATTGTACTATACATGAGTATTTACTTTTTCGAAATTCTGTTTAACATCTCAGACTCTCGTTTAAAAATCATGTTAAAAATCATGCACTAAAACTATATAATATTTTTCATATGAATAGTTAAATACCTTAACCGTACGTGTAAACATTGAGTTAATCATAATTATCTTCGTTCAAGTATTGATTTCTACTCTAATGACCGCTTATCTCTTATCTGTCAATATGGTGCTCTTCCCTTATTCAACTGCTTAACATTTACGATTTTTGTATTTAAGTAGCACAGTAATGCGGTGTCAAAAATGTTACGTCATAAGTATGTGGCTTTAAGAGTGACGACTTTCGTTGCCTAGTTGGTAAGACGCCTATCTTCCAACTCGGTGAGCTGCTGGTTTAATTCCCGTTGCTATTAATATTTCGTATAGGTTTATGTTAATTGATATATTCTTTGATTTATATAAATGAGATTTAAATCTTTTTCATTTTGGTCGTTCCCTCATTTCTGAGGATAGTTACCTCACAGTGTTCCTCTACGATTCTCCAGTGTTTGCGAGTTCTTACTATATTTATTGAATTGGTATTTCATTGTACAACTACATTATTTGATTAATTAACAATTAGTTAAGAGTAAGCGAAATGCCTGTTTTGCTTTATGGCAGTCTCAAAATATTTTTTTAAAGTTAGACGTACCTTCACTTAGTTTAATACATGGCCTTCGTTGCCTAGTTGGTAAAACGCTTGACTTCTACGCGGAGATTTCGAGTTAAATACTCGATTGTACCCAAAAATATAACAGCCGGTCTCGAGTGTTCATAAAAATGTTCGTCTGGTGATAATACTGGTTGTTTGTAAAATATTGACACGTGGCAATAAGCCCGCCAGGTTGTATTTTATACAACGAAAGTGTAATATTAGGTCCTTACATATGAAATTGGCGTTTTGCCGTACTGGCAACTTTGATCTCAAATATCTTCTCTTTGGTTAGGAATTACAAATTCAAATTTATACAGCTATTTACTCAAGTATTTGTGTTTCGAAAATTATAATTCATTTGTTTTTTCCTCAATTGTTTTTTTTCTTTGCGTCACTCAGTTTACAAAATGGAAAACTTGAAATATCGCGTTATTTACGAGTACGAGTTCCACCGTGGCACCAGTGCTGCAGAAACGGCTCGAAGGATTAATGATGTGTATGGCGACGGTGCCGCAAAAGAAAACACAGTGCGTTTTTGGTTCCAACGTTTTCGTTCTGGAAATTTCGACCTGCAGAAAAAGCCCCGTGGACGGCCGGAGACCAAAGTTGATAATGAAGAATTGAAGGCTATTGTGGAAGCGGATCCATCGCAAACCACGTCCGAGTTAGCTGCAGGCTGCGGTGTTAGTGATAAAACTGTTTTAATCCACTTGAAGCAAATTGGGAAGGTGAAAAAGCTTGAAAGGTGGGTACCTCACGAATTGAGTGAAGCAAATCAACAAACGCGCGTTGACTGCTGCGTTGCATTACTCAACCGGCACAATAATGAAGGGATTTTGAATCGAATCATTACCTGTGATGAAAAGTGGATCCTGTATGATAATCGGAAGCGCTCATCGCAATGGCTGAACCCTGCCGAACCAGCCAAACCATGCCCCAAGCGAAAATTGACTCCAAAAAAGTTACTTGTGAGCGTTTGGTGGACTAGTGCTGGTGTCGTTCACTACAGCTTTCTTAAATCTGGCCAGACGATTACGGCAGATGTCTATTGTCAGCAACTGCAAACCATGATGGAAAAGCTAGCTGCTAAACAACCGAGGCTGGTTAATCGCTCTAGGCCACTGCTGCTTCATGATAACGCTAGACCACACACTGCACAACAGACGGCTACCAAATTAGAAGAGCTTCAATTGGAATGTCTAAGACATCCACCGTACTCTCCGGACCTTGCCCCAACAGATTACTATTTTTTTCGAAATTTGGATAACTTCTTGCAAGGGAAAAAATTCAACTCCGATGGGGCAGTCCAAACCGACTTCAAAGATTTTATTGATTCCCGTCCGAATGGTTTTTTTAGTAAAGGGATCGATGAACTACCTAAGAGATGGCAAAAGTGCATAGATAGCAATGGTACATACTTTGATTAAATAAATATATTATATTAAAAAAAAATCAACTTTATGTTCCTCCCAAACAAAACGCCAATTTCATATGTAAGGACCTAATACAATACTCGAACGCAGTAAATGTGCTGAATAGTTATCTCGTGACGTGCTGCAGTATTGCAAAAGACGTGCGAAGATACACTATGAGTTCTGCGTTTACTCGATAAATTCTAAGGAAATACGTGGTGTAATTGGTAAGACGCCTGCCTAGCAACCATTGGAACCCAGATTTAAAAAAAAAATCCAGTCTTGTTTTCATTTAAGGTCTCTATAACACCTTTCTGGTTGGTTGGAAGGGATAGCCAGATAGCAATATACTCACCAGGTTGTATCTTATACTGAACAAGTGTGTATAATACCCATGTTTTTAGGCCACGCTCTTCAATTTGTCCGAATCACCAATTTGGATGTGTTAAAGAGAATACGAAAAGAAAAAAAAATTAAATAGTTTATTGTGTTGAGTTCCATCACATTTTGGTGAGACTTATTAAGTCATAAGATGAATATTGTTGATTTTCTGTTTTTATTTGAAATAAAACGTTGAAAATAGGAGGGTGTTAAATGTACGAGTAACCTTCAATGAGAGGGTAAAACGAGACTTTAGTTTTGAAAAATATTTGTAAAATAGCAGTCATAGAAAATAATAGGCTGAAGAAAAATTCGAAAAAAAAATCCTTTCGAGTGATTCCCTGATCGATCACTTTTCAAAAACATTTTGTTTGTAATACGACCTGTCGCCGTCGTTAATTTTTGTTGTCGTATTATTAGAGAATTTGTTTGCAGAGAAGAAAACTCATCCATTAGTCGGAGATCGGTTTACTCAATTTTTTTTAACATCGAATATAATCTTTTGTGATATTTCGTTTTCATTTTACGACGTGTTTTTGAGGAAGTGAGACGTTTATCCGCAGTGGTGAAAAGTGATTTAAATTGAAATTATATTTTATTTGACATCTGCAAAAAATATAAATTTAATGTGTTGAAATGTTGAAAGTTGTTTGAAATGTTAGAAGTGTTTTATTATTTATAAAAGGTTGTTCGGAGAGTAGTATCGTATTTTTCGTATAGATGTCGTTAGGACAGAATTCTCGTTGATAACTTCTTTCAAAATATACTAAATGTACATAATTATAAAAGGTAATAGTTTATCGCATTTTTCGGTCATTGTTTATCCAAATTGCTGGATTGTTTTTTGCGTCATTTTGACGATGATACAAAATAATTCGTTTGTTCGGTGATTGGTGTTTTTTTAGTATTGCAAAAGAAAAAAAGCAATACAAATAAAAACAAATTGTATATGTGCAGCATGTATATTATATGAATAAACTGTCGTTTGTGTCAAATGGGGTTTTAAAAAAATCCGTAATAACGATCAAGGCATGGTCTTAATAGTGAGAACAAGGCCTTAATAGGGATAATTAATTTGAAAAAAATCCATAATGACGACCATGGCAAGGTCTTAATAGAGAGAACAAGGCCTAAATGGACAGAATTAATTTGAAAAAATCCGCAATGATGACCAAGGCAAGACCTTAATAGAGATAATATTTTTTTTAAATCTGTAATGACGACCAAGGCCTTAATAGAGGGAATTAATTTAAAGAAAACCGTAATGATGACTAAGTCATAGTCTTAATTGAGAATTACTAGCGTTCTATTGCTGATACAAGATATTACTGATACTAATACTATAAACTGGCAATATCGGAAACTATCCACGAGCATTTAGTGATGCTTGGTTACGTGAATATTTACTCATTAGACCTAAAAATACAACATTTCTTTCCGAATAACCTAATACGAATACATAAGTGATACGAGTATACTATCATAGTTTAATTTTTCTCGCCTCAATTACTTTACTATTTGTTAATGGCTGATGCGAATGTTGAGTGTGTGGTGAAGAGTTGTAGGGCATTAGTTTAATGTGGTTACAGAGAATATAATGCAGTTGAAATTGTTTAAATAATAGCTAGGGATTAAAGCATGTGTAAAAATGTGAATGCAGAATATGGAAGTTATTGCTGAGTGTTTTAGTATTAAGGAAAACATATAATATATATTATTAAAGAACGAGACCACTTCGTCACATTCCTTGCCTAGAAAAGTGGTTCTCCATATCCACAAAATAATGAATTTTTGCATTGTTTGCTAAAACAATGCAAAATGTGTACTGTGGATAGTAAAATAAAAAAATTAACATTAAAAGATATTTTTTTACATTCAATAATTATTCTCAATAAAAATGTTTTCTTCAATGCTAGACTCTTTATCTTGATTATTATTTTATTCGTATGTAAATATCACGATTATTAAAATTATTGAATTGAAATATAGAATGAAATTTCACTCAATATTAAGTTTATCTTATAAAATACAATAAATGTTTTTTTTTTATTTAAATAAAGCCATTGAATTTATGTTATGTTTTATCGATCGGGTGATCACTTTCTAGTGTTCGGGGCAAAAATGTTCAGAATTTTAACCATAATTGTATCAGTGTGCCCGGAACAATGGAGGCAATTCCTTCGATGGACATGTTGACAAATTGACTTGTTTGATAGTGCGAATTGCAGTTTTTAAGTTATCGACTTTTCCCATGGAAACGACAGAATATGCGCTATGCTGCTTTTGCAACAGCTATCGGGTAATTTTTTGTTTGAATATTTTACATTTTTCACTTATTATGAGGATTAGTAGTACATCGCAGGTTTTGGGTTTGATGTCCCGAAAATACGAAATAAAGCATTACGTGTGATTTTTTTACATTAACGTATTTTCACAGAAACATAGGTAATCTTAAAGACCTTCCGATTCTGTGAAACAATTTATAATGCAAAAAAAAGAAATAATACGTTTTTTTGCATAATAATTATTTTCCACTTTTTTTTTCAAACGTCTTTTAATGCAGTCTGTCCAATGCGAAAGGTGACTAATGGCATATGAAATACAAGATATTATTTATTTTAATTTTACATTACCTTTTATTCAAAATATACTCCTCGTGAGTCAATACAACCACTGGAAGCGGATGTAATATTTTCTTATTCACTTCTGAAACTCATTTTTCGGAAGTTTCTCCAAAATGTCTGAAATCGTGTCGAAACGCTTTCCTTTCATCCAAGTTCAAAACGGTGAGCAGGTTCTTGTTTCAGCTCTCCTGCATGCACACTTTTTTTGGTTTCGGTGATTGTGGACCTTTCCATTTCGAGCTCTGGCGCTTTGTAAGTGGCTCATATTGAAAGCATTATGTTTGATCACCTGTTACAGTGCTGGACTTAAAGTCTGGATCCATATCAGCCTCTCTTTTTATGTATCTGCAGTGCCCAACTCTGCAAACTTTTTGATCGTCAGTCATTACATACCTTTCGTTTGCCCAAATCTTTATTTTTTCAATATGTCAAATGTCTTCTTGAATAATATGAACTATTTTATATGAAGTCATGAACTATTTTATATGAAGGAATATACGCCAGTGTCAAGTGATAATGACAAATGTCACTTATTGATTATTTGGAGTGTTTTGGTTTCTTTGGTGTTTATACTGTGACAGACGTACAAACTGCAAAATTTGTTAATTTAGATGTATTGTAAGAGACAACTTCTCATATACTAGGGTAAACCTTATATCTTTAGATGTATTGTAAGAGGCAACTTCTCATAGACTAGGGTAAACGTAATATCTTTATATGTATTGTAAGAGACAACTTCTCATAGACTAGAATAAACGTAATATCTTTATATGTATTGTAAGAGACAACTTCTCATAGACTAGAGTAAACGTAATCTCTTTAGATGTATTGTAAGAGACAACTTCTCATAGACTAGGGTAAACATATTTAATGCATGTAATCAAATCACTTCTCTGCAATAAAAAAATTGAAAAAAAAATTCATGATTGACTATATTTTTATGTGATTATTATTTAGAAGTATAATCAAAAAATAAAATGCCAAATGATTATAAACTTAAAGCATAAATTAAAAAACTTTCGTAATTACAATCCTTCAAAATCAACATAATAAACTCATTAACACAAAATCAACATAATAAACTCATTAACACAAAATTTTCTAAAATACAATCTACGGCACTTACTCGTATTTCAAAGGTTCTCCGTCTCTGGTCTTCACCCTTCTATCTCTCATTTTTTATTTTTATATTGAATATTAAACTCCGCCCTAATTCGACTTAATCTTTAGACCAGACTTAATGCTGGCTTTCAATTGACATGAAAATATGATTTTTGGAAGTTCCATAGAAGACCATAAAGATGGCGGGAAAAGACTTATAAAAACATCGAAAAATAATAAAATTAGTCGTTACGAAGATTACGGCCACTTGAGTCACTTGGGACTACTCTAGACGTACCATAAATAAAACAGAAATATATCTTTCCTTAATCTTTCTATCTATAGACTTGACATTAAGGAAAGGTTTAGATATTTATTTTATAGGGTGTTGATAAAAGCGTCAGATTTCTTATCCGATCGTTTTAAATTACTGAAATTGTTTATAGAACTGGAGTGGCACTTTTTCGCAGTCATTCATCTGTCAACATGTCATATAGGTACAGTGGCGGACTTAATATCGATAGTTGATGTATCTAACATGCAATTGAAGTGTTTTATAAAAACATTTTCAGTTACGAGGCAATAAATAATAGTTGACGCACTTGGGCGCTACTGTAGTTGACAGACGTGAACCTTTCTTTTCTGTTTGAATTTTCAAAGTTAATCGAGATTTATTATATTTTTGGCTATTAGGGTATATCTAAAGTTGTAAATAAATTATTTTGTATTTCTAGTCTATTTCTAATTGGTTGTAATCGATAATGTATTTTTTGTTATTATTTTAACATGTTTATTTTGTTATTGTAACAGTTACGAGTATGTATATTATTATTGCGCAATATTTAATGGATCTATGATATTTTTGGTAAACATTCGTTTTGTCGAGAAATATTTCAATTGAATCGATTTTTGTATGTCTTGAAGTGGGATACATAATTGTTATGTACAACTTTAGTTAACACTCATTATAGATGAACACTACACCTATATCTGAAGCCGAAGTATTACTATCACATATCGGACAACCTACAAAGGTCTCTTTGTAGTTCAGCCTAATGGTATAGAGAACTCTGTATGATATTATACCATATTATATACGCACATGGCATATAAAATCAACAATGTGTAGTAAAACAAAACCAAAAAAAATCTCAAAGTGCAGGCAAAAACTTATTTCTTAAAACTGTGAAATAAAGTTCTTTATCATATTTATGTAAACACTTTATTATGCAATGAACGATTTGCTTGATTTTTGCCAAAGGGGTTTCACTGCATATCTTCATACTCATTTCTCTTTATAAATATTTTTTAAAGATTTTTAATTTTCCTTTCTCTCAACCCGCTTAACAAACATCCTATGAAAAAATCCCATTAAATTAACTCCGCCATTCATTTTAATCACTTAATAAATTGGTGAATCTATCGACACATCTACAGAGATTAAGATAACAAAGGAATAGCTTTCTTTCTACTAATTGCAATGGCAACTTCCATGGCGTAATGGATTTCGCGCTCGATTCCAGATGGTATCTGGTAACAATATTCACGCACACTACGTGTGCGAGTATTTCCAGCACGCACGAATATGAACTGTGAGTTACGCGCCTATTGCAGGGATTTTAACAATAGCGTATCTAGGCCTTGATCTTCAATGTAACTCGGAAATGTTTGGGTGGGGCTATACTCGTACAATGCGAGGAATGAGTATCGTATTAGTCTGACATCCTCAATGCCAAGAATCGTGGTCCTCTGCTATGTCTCGAACTCGGTGCACAACCTGTCTCCATCCTTCTCAGTCCTGGACCGTGTAGTATGCAGCAATTAAAGAAGATCCTATTAACTTCTTTACTTGATCTGCCCGTTTCATGAGACACCTTCCTGTTGCTCGCATTCCCTCAACTGTTTACCTGATCACCAGCTGCTCCAAACTTTCTTTATTCTTTCTAGCAACATGCCCCAAGTATGTTATGATTATTTTTCTGCATGTTGTCGAAAGTCTCTCGGTAGTCTCCAATTGGACAAGAAACACCCGTCTCCTGCACCACACCTCAATGACATCTATCATGTTTGTTTCCTTCCTTCTAATCGTCCATGTTTCCACTCCATATAGTGATATGTATAATATTAGAGACGGATTTTGAATCTTCTGTGTATAGACCAGACAGTCCATACCTTTGTCTGATTTTTCATAGCTGCCTTTGTCATTCCAACTCGTTTTTTAATCTCCACTTCACATCCTCCATTCCTCGAAACAATACCAACTCCTTGACCGTTTCGTAATCCCTTAGCGAGTCACTTCTGATTATAGTCACAAATTGGTCCACGATAAGGACTTTTGTTTATTTCGTTTACTGTATTTCAACTTTATGAAATAGCTCAATCATCTCATTTTCGTCGATGGCTATACTAAGCATTGTATATTCTGCGAATCTAATATTGGATATATTACGACCTTCTATGACAAAATCACCTTCCCATCCGTCTAGTATTTTTCTCACAAGGTACTCTCCATGTATGGTGAATAAATCAGGTGACAGTATGCAGCCTTGACGTACTCCTCGAACATGCATATTAAAAATGTTTAAACGATGATGAAGTTCTCCAAAAGTTATACTCTGTTCAGAATCAAGAATTTTCAATAGCCTGGTTACCTAATACACCGTCCTCCGCGTCTCATTCAAATTGTAAGAAAAGCAAAAGTTTTGATGCCGTTTATGATTGATTCGGGTTCAATTTTATCCAAGCCTCTCGCAATCCAATATTTTAACAGGGAAACTGAACTTTCCACATGTTCTTCAGCTTATTTATAGCTAACCGTGCGTTAGCGTTTCATCTTTTACAGCCATTATTAAATTTAAAAAAGCCAAGATATACAGTCCACAACCTTAAAATGACCAAGGTGTGTTATTTCCGTTCTTTGTTGTTTTGGTGGTCAACAATCACCATTTTGAGTCAGTCACGGTTAATTTTCAGTACCATGTCATTGCTGACTCTTTCCACTATGGCAAGGAGCTCTTCTATGTAATTTAGGGTTGTATCATCTATGGGTCAAAAGCCCGCTTATAGAGATGCCCTTATTCCAATACTCTAACACTATTCTTGTACACAATATATTCGACGTATGTATAATATATCTCCAATAGTAGAGATTATAGGATATATATTAACGTTATGTTATAATGAACAGTTCTGTTTTTTTGTTCCTGCAGGCAATGTCCTCGTACGAGCCGCGCGCCGCGGGCGGGGACGCGCTGGTGGACGCGCTGTCCGCGCGGCTGCGCGACGCGGAGGCGCGGCGCAGCGACTGCGAGCGCGCACACCGCGACGCGCTGGCCCAGCTGCGTTCCGCGCAGGCGCGCCCCGGCGAGCCCACCGAGCACCTGCACTCCAGGGCCAGGGAGCTGGACAAGAAGGTACTGTTCTCTTCTCTTCTCTTCTATCTTCTACTCGTATTTTCTATCTTCCTTCCCTCACGTCTCCTATCTTCTCTTATTCAGTTGTCTGTTGCAGTAGCATTCAAGAATAGTTTTGCTACATTCGAAAATTGTTGTAATACGAGTAAGTAACTGGGTCGTTTGAGAACTCCATGCCTTGGTAGCTTTGTACATGATATTTACTGCGCTACAATTCATTTCTCTTCTCATATGACGGTAAGTATTGTAATACACATCATTTATAGAGCGTCGTCTCTGTCGCATGATGCGCTGTAACTACGATACCGGACTGTTAACGCATCGTGCGACAGAGACGAAGCTCTACAAACGATGTGTATTACTTACCGCTGAGTACTGTACATCCCACTTCCACAAGTTGCGAGAACTTCATATTTGATTCTATACAGGGTGTAACAGCCGGTGACGATCAACGGAAGCAGGGTGATGGGGGACATCAATACCTATCGATTTAACCCCTATGTATGTTCCGCGATATTCAGTGGTTCTCTAGTCTGAAATTTGAGTAAAAACCCGAATTTAGGCTAAACTTCGTAAGTGTGACTAAACTATTATCTCTGTGATCGTGATTTTTTTTGGAAGTAGTTTAATAATGGGCATTACGTACAATAATACCACTTACCGTCGCAACCCTCTAAATTTGGAAAGAAAAAAAATCATCTTAAACATTTTTGCAAGTCTAATTTATCCACTAACTTTCATGAGCTCTAGATAAAAAAATCACTCATCTTTTTTTTCTACAACTTATCTTAAAAACTGCTCACGTTCATGGAGAATTCACCCTTTAAATTCCATTTAGCCAGTACTAGAGTATCATGTTGAAAAATTTACTCAAATGGTACAAGTCCCAAAAATCGATATTTTTTCTTTAAGTCAAATACTACTTTAAAGGGTGAAAATAGGTGTTCTAATGTAACTGCGCTACTTATCAAAGTTATCAGGTAGCAGTGGGTGGTTGACAAAAATAGCTAATCAAAACATGATCGTGATTTGTTTACATTTTTTACATCAAATGTTCAAAATGAGTACCCTTGTTAGCGATGTATAGCTTACACCTTCTCAAAAAGTTTATTTTGAGCTTGCGGAATGCTTCTTCATTTTCTTTAATTTTCATTTGGGCCTGTGTCAGTTTTTGCCTTAATTGATCAATGCAGGTGTACTCATTTTTGTACACCAATGTAATAGCTCTAGATGCAAAAATCAATAGGATTTAGTTCTGCGGACCTTGGTAACCAGGCTGTGGGCCCCCCATGGCCAATCCATCGGTGTGGAAAAAATCTATTCAAACATTCTCTCACGATCTACGCGAAGTTGCATGGCGCTCGAAATCGAAATTACTTGAGAACCACTGAATATCGCGGAACATACATGGGGGTTAAATCGATAGGTATTGAGGTCCCCCATCACCCTGCTTCCGTTGATCATCACCGGGTGTTACACGCTGTGTATGATATGTATAAGGATGTTGAAAATGCACCAAAATTTCATTGTCAGGTTGAACACCGGAAAACTTGCATTTATATCATTCCTTTTTGCCTCTATGCATCAAAGTCGTTGATATCTAAATCAAGATACGAGAAAATTGAACACCGTTATATTATTGATGTTTATCAATCAAACACATTTTCAAAACTCCCTTTTTAACACTTGTATCCCGATCCCGTGTTTTCGCGTGATCGATACATCTTTCAAAAAAGGACATACTATTACTGACATTCATCAAATATTTTTGTAAACAAATCAACAAAAGATAGTATCCTGGTTTCTGATTCCTGATTACTAACATGAACAATACCTCAAATAATGGAAATATGCATTCAGTGATTTATGCTGGCGATTCTGACGTCGCTTCATCAACGTGCAGTGAAGTGTCAGATCTTGAAGATTGTGACATATGAATCTCGAGACCAATTACAGTCACCCGGTCCAAATAAAATAAGGAATTTTCAAACGGGTTATCAAATAAAGTGTCTTAATATATGTTGATATATATTCCATCAACTGACCAAAAAGAAAAACCTTACAGAACTTGCAAGGCACGAGTATGTGCTAAGCACAAGAAGAGAAGTGAGACCGGGCATATGTGTAAGGAGTGTAATGTAGGTCTCCACAAAAGAGAATGTTGGCAGATTTACCAACTCAAGTAAATTATTCAGTATTTTAAATAAATGAACAAAGTTTGATTAAAATATACTTTGATATAGCTAGTTTGATTAATATTTACTTAGATATAGCAATTTTAGAAAACCTACACCAAAATAAGAATTCCTCAAAAATCAACCGGGCACTCGGATATATTGTCTTCATTTTGATCAGGTCTTTAAAGTACATCTAAGATAAAATTACAGCATTTTTTCCGCCATTGAAATCCAGGCCAATTCACTATGCGTATTGTCTTGCTGAATTGGGTTTTAATGGGGTTTGAGTGGAAGTTTCTAAGCCAAACGGAGGAACAATACCCTACACCTACACAATATACTAAGAGGCCATTGTTGTAGTGCGGATGTAATAATATTGTATCACTGGCTGGTGCCAGCTAGTGTATGCAAATATATGATTCATATTTGACAGTTTTCAGTTGAATGTATTGTAGGATGTGAAACATTGATCATAATTTCTTAAAACATCATCACATAAATCTAATCACCTTGTGAGCTTTCTACAAATCATTACAATAAGTAGGGATATTCCCCAATATTTTGTTCGAGGATGTGGCACCGCTAATAATCTCATTTGTCAAAGAAAAAAAGTAATTATTTTTCTTATATCATTATATGGATTTTGGATCTGTTATTCTTGGGTGGCAGGTCGCTAGCTGTCTCGTTACTTTTTAGGCGGCCTTCCTGGCATGCGATGTTTAGTATGCCGCTACTCGTATGTATGGGCTTATGTCCTATGCCCATCCTACCCTCATGATTTCGCCATTACTACATTCTCTTTCTGCTCTATTTGACGATATCCTCTGGGTTGCAAGTCAGTCGAATATTAGAATTTATGACCTTATCTCGGAACGATTTTCCTGCTATAGTTCTTAATATTCTCATCTCTAATATTTGAAGAAGGATTTTTGTTCGAGTTGTGTCGGCTCTGATTTCAACCTTATAAGTCATGATCAGTCTGATGCAGGTCTTATATTGTATAGACTTTGCTATCAATTTGCGTGTGTTTTTCTTAACTGTTGGGTAAATTACACAAACGTTTATTAATCAAAGAGGGGTTTGCTATTTTTCCTGTAAGCAGTTTGCATTATGTAATACATTTGTATTAAGCTACAAAGATACGTGTATCATATATCCTTACATCTGAGTAGTTATATCATATGCAAAAGAAAAATTGAGTTAAATCACGAATAATAGCCATATTCTTCTTCTTTACCTCTATGCCAGTATGTGGGGTAAAGTCCTCTTAATTCCAAGTTGCCTTTTATGGACAAGATCCGTCGTCACTCCCAGCGCTCGAATATTCTCCTCTAAACCATCTATCCATAGTTTCCTTGAAAAACCTCTACGTCTTCTCTTGTCAACCTCTAGTTCAAGAAACGATCAGCCAAAATACCACCCGTTTCTTTTAGTGATGTACCCCCACTATCGCAATCTGATAATTTATAGGTACCACTTTGAGACTTCCTTTGATATATTCCATCTAGTTCGTACATATTCCCTTCAATAATTTATTCCTGAAGCATTTTTTTTTACTAATTATAAATGCCATGGTTTAATTTTTCCCAAGAGGCAACCAATGCTGAGTATTATTTAAACGTTGTATAACAAGAACTTCCCGACATATATCCGTGTAATCTTTACCTTTCAATATTACTTAAACACAGTTGTTTCTTACAGATATTGGAGGCAAACTTGTTTCAAGTCAACTTTTCAATATTATTTTTCTTCTGTTGCATGTTTTATTCATTACCAGTTGTTGGCAATCACGTTGGTCACCTTGAACTTGTTAACGACCGTTCTGATAAGATATATAATTGGTTTCCCGTACCACAACTTCAAGTCCTTTTCATTCCTGGGGAATTCTTTGTTCTAGAATAATTCACGGTGGAACATAAATACAAGAGCAAATTTAAATTGAAAGAAATGTTAATTCAAATAACCTTTTTATTTATAAATTCAAAAATTCAATTCAATAATTTGTGCATTTTTTTGACAAGTATTTTTTTAAATTTAGTTTGTATGTCCTCCCAGCTCATTGGCACAATGCCTTCCTTGAACTAAAACATTGTGAATCACAGTTCTGTGGCGTTATGGCAAAAGTTGATATGTCCGTTTTTTGTCATGTTGTGTTTATTCTTCCAATTTATAGAAAATATTTCTCAGCATGTTGTGGCAAAACTTGGCATGTCAGTATCAACAAAATATATTGTATATTGTTTGGAAAATCTTAAAAAATGTTTATTTGTACTGATTTTAACAGCTTATCAAAGTTAATATTGCTTATCATGTAAACTAAGGTAAAAAGGACATATAGTATCAACTTCTGCCATAACGCCACAGAGTTGTTAATATTACTTGGAGTTTGGCTTCAACAGTCCTGATTGATGTATTCAGCTCATTCCTATAGCGTGGTTTGACTTTGTACACCTCCTGTTTGTAATAATCCCATCGTTTCATATCCTATGCAATGTAATTGCGGGTCTTGAAATGTTACGTTACGGGTTTTGTAATATGGCAAGTTGTTGAAACCATAGATTGTTTGAATGCAATATTTCATCGGCGCAATTCCGGGAGGAAAAATTACTTCAACCTCTCTAATTAACGCTCACCATTTACTGTTATGATTGCACCATTTTGTTAAAAAAAAAAGGATCAATATTGCTTTCAGCCGATACCGCGCACCATGCAGTGGCTCGCTCTGGATGGATTTTTTTTGCTTCTATTGTTGTGAATATTCCATAGCCCAAATACGGCAGTTTTGCCTTTAAACGTCGCCGTTAAGGTCAAAATAGACCTCGTTTGGCATAAACAAGCAATACGTTTGGATCTTCTTCCACAAATTGTAACAATTATCGGGAAGATTCTAGGCTAATTGGCAGGTCCCCTGGACTGTATGCCTGTTGATTTTGTAAGGAAATAAATTCTAATACTTGTGCAATATACCGGGGACACACACCTTCACTGACGCCAACATCCAATGTCTATCACCTGGTTAAAATCTTTAGATTATTTTTAAGGCGGCGGCCACTGTGGCGACGTTATTCGTTCGTAGGACTTTCTTTGGACGTTTTCTGTCTTGTTAATCCACAATCCGCATTATGGTTCATCTGCTCGAAATATCCCTTCTTCCTTCATTGCTCAATGTGTGTTAAACAGTTGAACCTCCCTAATTGGTTCAGCGTCTAATATCTCTCCATTATTAAAAAATGACCACATTACAATTATTCCGAAAACAAAAAAGTAAAGAAAATAAAAAAGGTTTTTGTAGCAATGTAAATTCATTTTTGCAGCATCATTCATGTCCCACCCTGTATAATATGTATTATTGATTTTATTATTTTTTATTATATACTGTATTAACTGGCACCTAGTTCTGTTTAACATAATTGTCATTAAATTATATTGTATTTCCAGGCCGCCCTGGAAACTGTCCGGTGCGAAGAACTGCAGCTGGAGCTCGCCGCTGTTGTCCGACGCTCCGGGCGGGGTGAAGGGCGCGCAGGAGGCGCCGTGGGCGTTCATCCCTCGGCATCTGCCATCTCCTCCGCACCCGTGCAAATCCCATCCTCGGCACCCTCATGGCAACCCGCGCGGCCTCCCGCCCCGGCTACGGAGATAGAGAGGATCATGGCCAAGATAGAGCAAGACAACCGGATACTGGCCGAGCTTGAGCACACCAGATCTACCACACATGGTAAGACTATGTGGCTTAATTAATGTTCGATATTAGAATACTGACAGTATAAACACAACTTCCAATAGAAAGATCATACTGCTTCCTAACACTATTGGCCAAGATATAGTAGGTCAAGTAGATTCTAGATGAATTGGAGAACATCAAGTCTACCAAGCACGATGAGATTATACTGTTTATCATCACGAATGGTAAGACCATACTGCTTCTCTTCAATAATGTCCAAGAACGTGACAATTAAAACATGGTCTACTATGCATCGTGATAAAATATTATTTATTAATCATTTACTCCCTTTATCCCTTTATCGATGTCAAGTGTGGAATAACTCCTTCAAGAAATGGTAGCTTGGTCATTTGTCACATGACAACGTTTATGAAATAATACGATTGTTTTTAATAATATGATAAGTAGGTTTATCTGTAGTAGTTCTTTAGATCCTACGATCAAGCAACTTTATTTCATTATTTTCTTCTTCTCCTCTTAATTGATGATATTCACTTAATCAGCAATAGTAATAACAATTTAATCCTTATCGTTCAGATTTTATCATTAAAGTCACAGTTGTACATTAAAAGTTTATTAAGAGTTGTTTTCACTTGGTTTATTGTTCAATAAAAGAGTTATTTATTCTACTTTTCTTGAATAAAAACTCTCCTCGAATCTCAAGGAATATATTTTTTAAATTTTAAGTTTCGTCATTCATCGTCTCCATAGCATCTTAAATATATTTTCTTCGTCTTACTTCTTTCATTTTACCTATGGATTCATCGCTGATGTCTTCATTCCACTTCTTTCACATATTCATACTCCACACATTATTCTTAGTGCATGAATATCCACCGTATTAATCATTCTTTTATTGTCAATATGGGCACCAACACACTATTATGTATTATTATTTTCAATATACAACTCAATGAATAAAACGTGATGTATTATGAGTCAATGTTTATATTATCATTTAGATTATTTTGTTACAGGCGTTCCACCGAGTGGATCAAGTCATGCGTTGGGCGATTACCATTCATCACCAATATCTTCCCCTCTTCCTTCCCACTGCATGTCGAACCACGCGCCCATCTCCCAGAGTTCCACTATGCCCACCCTGTCCGCCATGCATGGCACCTCCCAACCGTTTAGTCTACCAAATTCCACTTCCGTCAACTATTCCATCAGCCACAACCCAACAAGCGCCTACTCCAACCCAGTATCTAGTTACTCGACTGGCTGCTACGTTTCTTCCGGCCAACACCAAGTGACATTCGCCAATCCCGTGACAGCTCCGTTATCCAACAACATAGGCCAAATATCTAGTACCTTATCTGGAATGCAAAGCACAATACCTGGATTATCTTCGGGACTTACAAATAATGTGACTGGAATGGGTTTATCTAGTGGTTTACAAAGCCAATTAACTAATAATTTATCGTCGGGATGCGCCTTAACCGGAGTTCTAAGCAATGTTCAAAATAATCTATCTAGTGGATTAACTAGTACCTTAACTGGTATGCCCAATTCTTTGACTAGTGGAATAGGCAGTAATCTTACGAACCCTTTGTCAGGGCTAGCCAACACGAACCTATCTGGTCTTGGTTCCAATTTAACTTACGGCCAGGGAACGTATACGAATCCGTTGATGAGCGGAGGGCTAAGTGGAAGCAATGCGATGAATATAAAGTTAAAGCCTTTAGAAGAAATGGAACTTGGTGCTGGGAGGTACGTTGGAAGAGCAGCCACCCCGGTGACTCCTCACCACCAGCAGTCATGGGCCTTGGATACGATAAGCGGACAATATGGATTAGATGGAATTGGTGCTCTTAACCCTGGATTTGTGCACTCACAAGCCAGACCACTCTCTAGGATGATGCCTAATGTTTCGGGAGGATTAGATATTGACGGTAAGAATATTTGCTGCTGTTTTATGAAATTATGTTTAATTAATGAATTATTGATAATAATTTCTTAATTAAAGTTTTAATTCACAGTATTGTGATTTTGATGTGTATTGCGTGGGTGACTAATGTGCGATGGATACTTCCATGGGGAAACATACCTGGATATTCTAAGTATATGTAATGATGGTATGTGTATACTTCTGTTTGAGTTTGATGTTTATTTTACATTGGGAACAGGCTTATCCCATTTACACTAAAAAAATATAGTATAATGACAACATAAACTATTTACACATACTTTCAAGCGAAGTGACTCAGTTATACTTACGAAATTCATGAAAGAGTTTAATAATCAATTTATCCACTGAGATGTGGAAAATATACACATCAGAAAGTTCATTCAACAAGGCCATTCTGTGTGCGAGCGGTGATGATCTTAACAGCTCAGTTCGTTTGTGAATAAGGCACCAAAATCATTAAAAGGTACATTAAACAAACGTTTGTCAATCAACAAAGTGGTCAACATACCAAACTACATATCATATGAGTCATGTTATTGTTTTCAAATTTATAATCTTGTAATTGATTGGTTACAAAATTCATTCGCATTTAAATTTAAATTCATAATTTCAAACTAACAAATCTAAAATTTAGATTTACAAGTACATTGTAAAAATTTAAAAAAAAACATGAAATTTTTGACAAAATCAAATAGTTTGAAGTAACTATATTGAAACAGTTTACATTAAAAATTAACATATTCATTGCATCAATTCATAATCCCTTATTGCATTGAAAAATATTTAAGAGTTTTTTATTGAAATAGTGATCATATCCTAATATATTGAAATCGTTTATGACATATAACGAAAATATTTACAAAATAAAAACAAAATTTTAAAACTGCATTCATATTTCATTAGTTATACTCCTTACAGAGCAGAGCTGTCGTAAGCACTGGATTTGATATTGCGATCGAATTGACCGCGCTAAAGAAGAAATATACATCTCACAGAGTAAGAATGACATTGCTCACGGATAGTACCATTTTTACTGCATTCTAAGAGTGGGTTATGTTCCTTATTATACCTGCCCATCGCGTTGGTGACGTGCTTCGTGATCAGGACTCTTCTATCTTCCTTTGGATCACCAATATCTCCATTACATTTTCTCATCCAGTTATCGCAGTTACGAGTCGCTCGTCTTCGTTATTAAAGACAAACATTTTTCGTTTTGCAGTTCTTACGAAACTGAAAAACTTATTTTGCGTGCTATCCAAATATTCGTACGTAATCATTACCACATTTTCAAAACGTCTATGTTCCCTCAACGTGCAAGATCCCATAAACGACATTAAGAACACAACAAATTTATGTTATATTGTATTATAATTTATGTTATATTATTTTATCCTCAGTGAGATACAGGCAAAAGCCTAGTTTACTGGGGATACGACAAATGAAAGGCAACAAACCCAGATCCATTAAAATTGTATGTCCAAATCAAATTACCTGTTGTTTTTTCGCCAATTGTGTATATTTCTTGTCATGTGTAATAATAAATAAAATAAAAAAATAATTCATACAAGAATCAAAAAATCAACAGAGATTCAACTCAATTCTTAGTTAATGTTTTGAATACAGAATGCTTGTCAGACCGTTCTTTTTAAGTCACAATTATTTGCCATTATCTATCAATTTATTGAAAATATTAAAAAATATCCAAAAAAAATTGCAAGTATCACAATAAATCCAAAAATACATCATAAAACATCACACGTTCTTGAAACAATCGAAAATATATCAAATCAACATGTGAAAAAATCCTATAACTTCAGACATCATGCAGGTCCTAAATTGATTTTCCTTTGATGTTTCATTTGATTTTATTGTTCCAGCGCTTAGTACTTGCCTTACATAAATTCTTCGTATGTTTTGATGACCGATATTACGAAATCACACTTTATAAAATCCTACACTTTTATGTATTGTTGTTAATTTTGTTCTCTACAAGTTTTGTAATGTCTAATATATAGTTTTTTTGGAATAATTCATGCAATGCTGTTCCCAACAATTAATATCACCCCAAGAGCGCTGCCTAACTATCTCAATATTTTAACTTTAAGAGAATAGGTAAATTTTAAATCTACTGAAAACTTAAAGATCTGCTTCACGCAAAACAAAAGACTTTTCCATAGAAAAGATCCCGCTACCTGAAATATTCAGTCGAAATAATTGGGTGATCAACTCTACGAATAATCTGACGAGTCTACTAATAATCTGAAGTATTAGCAACTCTCGACCTTTACCTGAGACGAGTTTCGGCGATCTCCTCCCGTTTAAAACAATCCTAGAAACTGGATAAAGTTATGATTATATTTTATTTTTTATTCTCTGCATATGCTGTTGTTTCCCCTTTAGTGGGGGAAAAGGTCCGAGACACAGTATAAATGTTAATACATGTTATTCTGCAGGTCGAGGGGGGCACTACTTGAATGGCGGGGCGGAAGGTCAGGTGGACATGCTGGACATCCCCGGGAAAGGGCGATGCTGCGTCTACATAGCGAGGTTCAACTACGATCCACCGGAGTGAGTATTTTTTTTAATATCCAAAATATTACATTTACAATTTGTATTGTATAACAGAAAAATGAACCGTGGAAAACAAGTACAATACATAACATTGCAAAAACCCCCCACTTTATGGATATATCATAGAGAACAGGCAAGACATGAGACGAAGTTGTATAATTTCTTAGTAAAAGTTTCAAATGGTCCTAAATATTAAAACTGAAACAATTAGATACACCTTTTTAAATCCCAAGCTATCATATACATAATTCCATTCGCGTCATAATCTCATCAACTCTATCAAAATCATATTCATCAAATCTTCACCGCGAACTCTACATTCGCATAAGTTATTCACTTAAATGCCTATGTAGAGACCTCGAAACGTTCCTCCTCTATTCTCGTTTTCCGTCTGTCCAAAAGCCACATTGTTGCGTGTTTTTGCATATTAAAGTGCGACATTGAGAAAATCGTCACTTTCTCTCAGGAATTCATCACAAATTAAACATTTAGTCGTATACGGTATGGGCAGCTAGACATAATTAAAAAAATACGACCTTTTTATACGAAAAGAACCCATCCCATACCAATTTTTTGAACAGAATCATTTGACATTTAAATGTGAAAGAAATCTACACAATAAACTAAAATTTGTAGATTTTTTCACATTCAAGTGTTAAATCATTCTGTTTAAAAATTCCGTTCTACAAAATAAATACCACATCAATTAACACGTGTTTTTTTTATATTGAATAAGCATAGGTCAATTTTGTATTTACAAAACGATCAAACCAGTGTTACGAGTTTCAGATAAACAAAACGGCGTTATTTTTCTCAATTATCCTGTTTAGTTGTTATAACCAAAATAATATAATTTGTATTATTTTTTTCAATTTAGTTGGTTGACAAATATTGATATGTGACTGTTATTGTCATTGTTTTTTTGTCTCAAGTTTTTGACTACAAATTATTCCACGAGTGCCTTCAATGAAACATGTTTTAAAGAGTATTCACTTAAGCATCTTCTTGATGACTCAATGTAGACTGACTACACTATAAAATAAGTCTTTACCATGCTTCTAGGCTAACCACTCTCAAAGACTGATCGAGGTTGTCAAGTATGTCAGATAAATCCACTTCAACTACACGGTTACGCATTTTTTCCAAGTATTACTATGTATTTAGTCACACTTTATTATGTACCACTTTCTACAAAATAACATATGGATAGTAGATATGAAGAAGAAATTCCGAGCTCTGGGTGTAGCGATGGATCATATCCACTAAAAAAAACAACTCTGGAGAGAAATAAAGAGAGAAAAGACTAAAAATTGCCGACCTCACGCAGTAGAATATAGATAGGAAGAAGAAAAAGACATTATATATCACTTAAAACAAACAGTTTGTTTGTAAGACCCTTACGATTTTCTTGGAATAGTCTGCCGTCAAACAAATATCTAAATATAGTGCGAAATAATAATATCGACAAATCCATCATTTATACAAAAGCAAAGTTTTTTTTATATTAAGATAGGAATGATAATCTAGAATTTATCCACCCACCCTTTAGAATAACTGCTTATTCATTCACTCTCCCCCTTTTCTCTATCTCAGAATAGATTCCCCCTTTTGCCTTCTGAATCTCCGCCCCCTCCTTGAGATAATTAAAAAACAATTATATTTCCACTAGATTAGACAAGGCAAATCAAAATTCACCAAAAATCTTATTGAGCGACGCTTCCAGAATACTTATTGTTGAAGGTTGAATAAATTTAGAATTATAAATCAGAATATTTTTTTAAATGTATTCACATATTTCTATGTCGGTTTGAATAATAAAATCGATTTTCTTTACTTGTTTTGTATTTTCCTTTTTCTCACGTCTTGCTGGATTTGAATGAATGAATTTGTGGAAAATTATTTTATATAATGGCCACAGCCACCTTCTTCCTATATTTCCGCTCGTCAACAATAATTATAGTTCTAAATTAAGATGACAAATTGGATAGTTTTTATTGTTATCTGTAACATCTCGATTTCAGTCTCACTTTAAGACTTCATTCCACATGATATATTGAATGCCACTTATAAGATGGTTTTATAGAGGATTAAAAATGTTTTTTTTATGTACCATTTATTTCAAAAAACTTCCACATAAATTTATATAACAGACTCGTCATTAAAGCTCCCATGGCCAGAGAGAAATTGAGTAGTCCAATCAATATCGTGGATACACCCACGGAGATGCAAGGAAAAGGTTTAAATGTACTAGTATGTCTTTCCACACGGGGTGACGACCATCCACCGTATTTGACAACTAGGACTTTAGACAGGCTTTAAAAATCAATCAAAAGGTCAATCCTGGCAAAGAGAGAAGGTGGACGAGATGATATAAAGAAACTGTGAGAATCGAGTTTTTTATTCATTCATGCGGCATCCCTCAATATATTCAAATTGTCGATGTGAAGATATCGAAGAACTTGGCAATATTGTCTTTGTACACTGTAATTGAATCTTCGTACTGGAGTGGGAAATAGTCACTGGAGTGGGCAAACCAGTCAAAATTCACCATCGTACGTGTTAGAAATACTAGCAGGTTTAAACACTCGAACACATCTAACTATTGTCACCAGACGAACTTATTAAGCTCCAAAGGACTCCTTTTTTTATAACATCAGATTTGGTACATGTTCTCGACGGTTCCTAGTTAGCATTCACGCTAAGCAAACAGGCTACCCAGGTTTGGTTCCTGGCGGATTCAATTTCACTCTTAGATCATTTTACACCAGAACTTATGGTTTTCTATAGCTTATCATAAATTCTTATAGCATTATTAAGGAATATAACAAGAGTGGTATATGAAATAGAAAACTTTTGAAAACCGTCAAAGAAATGTGTGCACTGAGAAAAATACACAGAGTAACAATGTTTGACAGAATACGGGATGAAGTAATTAGGAAACTCAAAGCTGATGTGTTGAATAAGACGAAGAAATGTGTGCACTGAGAAAAATACACAGTGACAATGTTTGACAGAATATGGGATGAAGTAATTAGGGAACTTAATGCTAATGTGTTGAATAAGACGAAGAAGAGCTCGCTGAGGTGGTTTGGGCATGTAAAACGAATGAATGGAAAAAATGTCTACAAATCAAATATATACCATACATAGTTGTAAATGTCAATAGAAGGCGTCATAGAAAAAGATCAAGGAAAGTATAGTTGGATTGAGTGAATGATATGGGAAAATGCGTGATGATATATATTTATGCATGCTACTCGTATACTTCTAAAACTCTGTTAAAAAAAGGTTGCAACTGATTAAACCTATTGATCTCCTTGTTATCGAAACTTTGGGGTTCATTTGTCAAGGAGGTGATCTTGCTGAAGTGCAACAGCTTGAACATAATAAACTAATACATGTACAGGCGTATTCCATCCACAGGATGCTAAGAATCATACCCAAAACCCCTGTACGGAATACCATCATGTTACCAACTAGGGCATGGAGACCAGCTCTGAATAAAGGCTGAAGACAACGGATCAAAAATATTATGTAAAATATATTTTTTATTTTTTCATGAGTAAAGAAAAAATGTTTTTCTCCAAAATAATATTTTTGACTAATACGTTAAATCTATAAACGAGTATGTTCATATCTCATTTCGCTTTTCCTTTCTCTGAGATACGAGTACAATGGCGTTTTCTTCCCTGACCCAGAAACAGGGTATTAAGCGAATAGGGAAGGATTTTTTAATACAATAAAAAAATAACGATTTGGTGCAGGGGTCAGAAATATTTTTTTGCGTAAGATCGGATAGTTTATATTATAATTATAAGATCGGATAGTTTATATTATAATTATAAGATCGGATAGTTTATATTATAATTATATTTTTGTAGATCGACGGGAATACATCGGAAGTACGAATTACATGTATGTGTATGTATGTTATTATAACATTATATTTGTTGAACAAAAACATTAATACGGTTTTAATTTACAGTACCCGACGTTATGTACGAGTAATACACATCGGGTCATCGTGCGACAGAGACGACGCTCTTCAAAGCCATGTGTATTACTTTCCGCCGGATACTGGTACCCGACGGTAAGTAATACACATCGGGCCATCGTGCGACAGAGACGACGCTCTACAAAGCCATGTGTATTACTTACTGCCGGGTACTGTACACACATACCATCACGCCATGCCTTTTCTTGTGTGACATTTTTTCACCTTATTTTGAATTTTTACTTTGTGTATATTTGTTTAAATTGGTCATGTTCTAAAAAGTTAATGAGGTGGAAAAAAATTCAATATTTGTACTATTTATTTATTTAACACTTTCATTTAAATATATTTAGCGGTTTTATTGCTTTTAAGTTATTTTTGTTTCACCAATCAACCAATTTTTGTTCCATAATTATTATTAGTATGGTGTGGGCTAAAAATCATCCGATGTCCTCGCGGCCGGGCTTGTCCTATATTGGTGGGATGTATCTCAACCAGGTGGATTTTATGAGATGAGCCCAGACCTTTTGATAGATTATCTGTTAAATATTGTTTTTACTATTTATCTTAAGATATGTGTGCGATTTCTGAACGTATTTACCATATATAGTATATAATATATACGAGTACATACTATGTTGCTATCAATAAACCCATATTATTTATTTATTTGTCTTTTACCGTATCTTTAACGTAATGTATTAAAACAACATTTAAAAAAAATCAAAGCCTAAGATAAATCTCAAGTAAAAGAAGAATCAGACAACTGTGTGATACCTTGTACCACCAAGATCACAATTCATGGGATCCGCAGTAGCAGATGTATATTTTAGGTAGAAATTCGTCATATTTGTATATCATCCCTATACAGGTGGTACTTACATTTCAGCAGTTGAGTAATTGAACTTACAAAATATGGAAAAGAAATAGGGTGACAGTATTTACCCCTGAGGAACACCTGTAGTTAAAAGTCAATAATTAGATAACTAATTGAACAACTTTATCCACTGATTGTGTTGCATGAATAATTTTTGAACCAATTCAAAATGATATAGCGCAACGGCAGCCCCGGCAGCAGCTTACAATCGATAGTGTTAAATGTAATGCTTAAATCAAACAAGATTGTAAGTGGCCCATTTTCAATAAAAATCTTGACGTCATCAGTGATCGTAGTGAAGCCAGGACAAAAACCCGATTGCAGTGGGTTCAAGAAATCGTTAATAAATTATAAACCACTCTCAAGAACTTTCGAAAAAAAAATTACAGAATGAAAATAGGCAAAAAAAAATTAACCTAAATTTATAGAAAATGGTTATTTTGGATACGGCAAAACATATTTATATTTCTATAAATCAGGAAAAAAAAGTTTTGAGTGAATATTTGATAATATGCTTTAAGACGGATAAAATTTACTTTATTATTATGACGATTGTCAATGTCGGCTGTCGCTATGTATTTCTTTTTTATTACCTTGACTATACTAAAAACTCATCCTGCTTCGACAGCAGTAAATGAAAAAAAAATGTGAGTTTGGCTGCTGCAAATCGTTCATTTTTCAAATTCAAATCATTCAGTGACACTGGTTTTGATACTAATTGTCTAAAACATGTTTCAGAGTGTTTTTTAGAGGATATTCTAGAATTATAGTGAGTTTAACATAAACGAATTATGGAAATAAATAAAATCATACATAACGATATCGGCTGTCAGTAAACAGTACAATACTGGACCCGTGGTTTTTGAATAAAATGTTTGTTTTCCACATCAGGACTTGGATTCTGATTCAACATGCTGACCAAAAAAATAAATGTCTGTTTTTTCCTTGTGGGTCATTTAAAATATTTGTTCTTTTCTGGAAGAAAAAAACTTCCAGGTTATTCCATAAACAATAAGAGTGTAATACATGGATATTGTTGGAGTACCTTCACCATCAAGTTATATTGTATTGTACTCGTATTATATTACACTATCGTTGTATAGAGTACTATCTGGCGTATTTATTTATATATGTCAATCTATTTCAATCAACCAGAAATATGTAAAAGAGGCTTTAAGTTAAACCGGGACTAGAACCATTTAAAAAATAAATTGGCTTCCAATGTGATTCTAACCCATAACCCCCAGGTCGAGAGAGTTCAAGCCAATTCCGTAGTCTGTTTAACTATATTTGATATTAAATAAGATGCTGTGAGCTAACATAAATATGGCTCACTAACTGTGGATTGATATTCCCTGGTTTAAAGAGAAAACACGAACTTCATAAATAGCCAATACGCTGTTTGCGGAAAAATGGGGAAAAATAATATTATGTACAGAAATATCGAAATAATGTTAGAAAAGGAATAAAAAAACACGTGATATCGTGATAACAACAATGGCCGGCTCGGAGACTATAGGGTAGGAGGAATATTGATCACAGTAGTTCTAAATCTTCTAATGAATTGTATCGTATACGTTTAAAAAATGGAAATAAATTAAGAAAAAGGGATTGATTAATGATAAAATTCGAAGGACTATATCAAAAGCTTTCAGGTAACGTCAATCGCTGAAATATTTCAAGAACTAGGTCCATGTAATAAACATGTGAATTATAGCAATAGCAATGTGTGCATGTAAAGAACATATACGATAAACATGTTATCAAGGCATTGCTTAAAATAACCAGAGACGAAAAAAGTGGATTTCAATAAAAAGAAATAGGGAGATCCGTTTTTTGTATATGTATAAGATAGAAATATACGAGCCGGCCGATTAACTTGGATCAGCCATATCAACAGAGAAGATTACCAAAAGTGCGTGTAAATATGTCATTTTAGGATTCACATCGCTTGGTCATCACAGGCAAAGACTGTCGAATAATGTAATAATTGGTCTGCAGAGGCTGATGATTGAAGGAGACAGGAAACAAGCAAAATTATCCAATGTCGAATGGCATCATCTTGGAGGCATATTTTTTTACGGAGATATTTAGCCATCGGAGGTAAAATTGATGACACGGTCGAGTTTGGTATATTATAAGACCCTTTCAAAGCCTTAAAAATGTCAGCCTCTCAGATGTTGAGAATAAAAGATTAGATAACATGTTGAGAAACATAGATTGTATAAAATGTTTAAAAACATAGATTGTATAACATGTTGAGAAACAGATTTTATAACATGTTGAGAAACAGATTGTATAACATGTTGAAAAACATAGAATGAATAAGAAAGTAAAGAAACATATATTGCATAGATTGTATAACATGTAAAGAAACATATGTTGAAAAACATATATTGTACAACATGTTGCATAGATTGTATAACATGTAAAGAAACATATATTGTATAGCATGTTGAGAAACATAGACTGTATAACAAAAGACGCTGTTAGGATAGACTGGCTCGTGGTGTTGAGGCGGTCCACGAGATAATTTTATATTTGCTATTGATGTTAAGAATATGAAATTTTGCCATAAATCTCTGCCCAGGGTCAAAGATGTATTTACATAAAACACGAACTGAAAATTTCGTGAATGGTTCCAAAATCTGAGTGTTTAATACTTGAATATAACTCTAAGAGGGGTCATGTCACCTGTTTGAGATAAGGTGCCGAATAATTTTTGGTGCAAAGATTAATAAATAATTATGCTTTTCTTTTCATTACCGATTCTGTTCAAAATATAACAATATTGCACTGTTTAGTAACATATATAATTTCTAGAGCGCGTCTAAAGTTAACGGTAGGCATATGCTATGCGTAAAGATAATGAGAGATTCTGTTGCAAACAAAAGGTAACTAGGTAAAAGGTGTTTGATTATATATGAACACTATATACGTACACCATAGATGAACACTTTAAATAAATACTATATATGTACACTATATATGAACTCTGTATACTATATATGAACACATAGACTTTACTCCATCAAAACACAAATATGATACTATCACATATCGGAATATCTAGAAAGTTTTTTTTAAATATCGTCTTCTCTTAGTAAGTTTTCTGCGGTTTTCCTACAAAATAGGTTTTTCTATAGTCCACATTAATATTTTTTTCTTTAGTCCGCAATAGTAAAACGTGGACGTGAAAAAATTCTGAGATATGTATAATATTTTTTCTGCCATATTTTTACTTTTGCCAATAATAGTGGATTCATATCCCCAGCTAGAGCGCCCTTGATCTAATCTCTAACGATATTACATAAATATTGCCCATTTATAATTATTAAACATATAAATAAATAAATTTAATCTATTAATTATAACTCAACCTGTATTTAGAATGCTAAAACTCACAGCACACGTTTCATTTTCTCAATATCAGGCGTCGTATTTTCTCAATATCAGGCGTCGTATATAAGTAATACATATTTTCACATCCAATTGACTCGTTTTATTAAAAATAAAACAATATTTGGCAAGTTTTTTGGCAAGAACATGGCAACAGCCCCGATTACCACCCCGAGTTGGACTGCAGCCAGACAATGGAGGTTTTTGGCCTCATTCTCCAATCAACCTTCAAAAGAACCCATATTTTTCTTTAATAGGATATGCGGTCTATTGTTCAATTGTGACGGTTTTTATTATAATTTATGTGTGATTTAGTAAATAGCTACATTCGTAACCTAGTTGGTAAGACGCCTGTGTTCTGTCCCTGGGGTTGCGAGTTCAATTTCGGTTGGTACAAGAATTTTATTTTTCCTCATCGCATGATTAATGCTGTTCATCATAGTCTTTTGCTATGTCTCGAACTCAGCACACCACCTGTCTCCATTTCTCCCGGTTATGGGTTATGTTGAATGTAGCGCTTAAAAAGGATCCTGTTAACTCGTTTATTTGATCCATCCATCACATAGAAACCTTCCTATTGCTCACCTTCCCTCGTCTGTATCCGTGATCACCAGCTTCTCCAGACTTTCATTCTTTCTATCAACACATCCAAAGTACGCGTGGATTTTTTTCTGCACATTGTTGAAAGTCTTTCGGTAATCTTCAATTCTTAGATGATAGAGACGTTTGTGCGACTTGCTGTCTTAGATACGAAGCATCCGCTTTCATCACTACATCTCGAAGGCAACCTCTATGTTTCTTTCCATATTTCTCATCATCCATATTTCCACTCTTCTATAGTGCTATAGAGAATATTAAAGACTAGCTCTTCTGAGTATAGACCGGTTAGTCCATATACAGACATTTATTAAAAAGAAGATTTTTGTCAGGTTTTCACTTAAGACTTGTTTAAACACGTATCTGGTTGATTGGAAGACATTATCAGGTGGCATTAAATACATCAGGCTATACACAAAATTGTATTACAAAACAATGCATACCATCACGCTATGTACCTTTTGCGTTAAACAGGGAACACAGATCTAAACGGTTTTCCATCCACACACATGACTTTCACCTAGTTCACATCCATATATCTCCTCGTACATGCTCTCATGTTTGCCATAAGTGCTACTTTTCCCTCAATTAAAATATCTCGAACCTTCTCTTTCCGCTCTTTCTGTGATCTACTTTTTCCACGCTTTTCCTTAATTTCAAAGACATATATTTACGTCGCAATTCTTTTTTTAAGACTCATTTACTCACTGTGGCCAATCAATTTTAAGATTCTTTCTTAATTCTCCTTTTAACAGTCATTCTTAACTCAAAATAGAACTTAAATAAATAACTTCCTTTATCCGATAATTTCTTACTCGATCAACATTTTTTTCATGAATTTTAAATTATAATCATACAGAATTGCACGGTAACCCAAAAAAGGTTTACTTAATTCGAGAAGTTTACCTTAAAATATTTGATCCTCTGATTTTGTTTTGATTTATCATATGAGTATATACGAATATCCTGACAAACTCCAATAGCTTAAATAATAGACGAACAAATGTCCACCTTCTATCATGCATGGAGCTGTTGAATAATCCAAACGTTCTTCAATATCTGCCAGAACAATACTCTCTAATCGGGTCACGGCTGAGTTCTTTGTATTCCAACCCAATGGCAAAGGTATACGGTACCTTGCGAACGTACTAGATATCACATTACGAAGGTAGGCCAGATAGCAGACAGCGTCTCACAAATATAGACTAGATAGGAGACGGTAACTTACGAAGGTAGACTAGATAGGAGATGGTATCTGATGACGGTAGACTAGATAAGAAACGGTACCTTACAAAATAGGAGATATCACCTAACGAATGTGGACTTGATAGGAGACGGCAACTCACAAATGTAGACTAGATAGAAGTTGTTACCACCCGAAAGAAAACAAAATAGATGGCGAACCTTCTCGTATGTAGATTTGATAGAAGACGGCACCTCACGAATGTAGACTAAATAGAAGACGACACCTCATTAATCTAGACTAAATAGGAGACGGCACCTCACGAATCTAGACTAAATAGAAGATGGCGTCTTCTGAATATAGACTAGATAGAAGACGGCACCTCACAAATATAGACTAGATAGAAGACGACACCCCACGAACGTAGATTAAATAGAAGACGATACATTTCGAACGTCAACGAGATAGGATAAAACACCTCACCAAGAGTCGACACGTCACAAATATAAACTAGACATGAGACGAGATCTCGCAAATATAGACTAGATAGAAGACGGCACATCATGAATGTCGACTAGATAGGAGACGACACCTCACAACAATAGACTAGGAAGGAGGAGACGCCTCACGAAAGTAAACTGAATAAGAAACGACACCTCACGAATGTACACTAGATATGAGACGGCACCATACGAAGATAGACTAGATAACAGACGACACCTCACAAAGATTCTGTGACATCTACTGTGGTCCGGAATGCTATGGGAATTGTCTAAAAAAAACCACATGTGTATGCTTAACAATTTGATGGTCACGTTCCTCAATATTGAAGTCACGACGAAGAAGAAGAATTCTTGTCTGATGGGTACAGGCAAAATATTAGACAATATTGTCCATGAAACTATCGATATATAAGTAACTATAGTATAGTCAATATTTTACTTGCGCCAAGGGTCCAGCTTCCGTGGTTGTCTCAGTAGACTCGCATCGGTGTCCCCTTCCTTATTTCTGCTCACCCCGTCTCGTCGCACAGCTCCAGGCCCCATACATTATTAGGGCCGTAGCGAGACGCCGAAGGAATAACGCCGCTGCACGTGATCTGGTTGTGATTCCAATATGGCACCGTCAGGGGTACAGAACAATTTAATAATTAATTCATTAAACCATTTAAGTAAAAAGGTGTCGATACAATGTGTTGATATCGGTGATCATCTTGGTACGATGCTTTCTTTCTTTTCTGAGGGTTTAGATTTCATCCCCGATAGCAGATAAAGTGTTCTGTTTATTTTTCACATAAGAATTTTTTTTATTTTTACTAATTAAAATTATGTATTGTGAATACCCACAGTACATCATTTTAAATTTATATTATCTTTTAAATAGATAAACAACGCTAAAACACCAACTATGTTAAAAAAACTATTTTGTGAATATACAATAGAAAACAACTACAACAGGCAATACCTGTGTCAAAATGGTCTCATTTGTTGGTCAAAAAATTTATATATTTGTCCGAAAACAACTTCAACAGGCAATACCTGTGTCAAAATGGTCTCATTTGTTAGTCAAAAAATTTATATATTTGTCCGAAAACAACTTCAACAGGCAATACCTGTGTCAAAGTGGTCCCATTTGTTGGTCAAAAAATGTATATATTTGTCCGAAAACAACTTCAACAGGCAATACCTGTGTCAAAATGGTCTCATTTGTTAGTCAAAAAATTTATATATTTGTCCGAAAACAACTTCAACAGGCAATACCTGTGTCAAAGTGGTCCCATTTGTTAGTCAAAAAATGTATATATTTGTCCGAAAACAACTTCAACAGGCAATATCTGTGTCAAAGTGGTCTTATTTGTTAGTAAAAAAATGTACATATTTGTCCGAAAACAACTTCAACAGGCAATATCTGTGTCAAAGTGGTCTCATTTTTTAGTCGAAAGTTATATAGATTTTTCCTTAATTCCAGGGTTGTGGAGTCTGTCGGCTTTTTGTCGAGTCGGGACATGCTATTCTAAATTCGACTCTGACTTCAATTTTTTTTACATGTTTTAATACTTATTGGCTACATAAATCATATTATGAAATTATGAACTATGTACCGTTTAGTACAAATATTGTGTAGTATAATGAGGAATCCCCTCAGATATAATTTCCGAAAAACCTATAAAAGTAATATAGTTACGTCGCGTAATTAAGCATAGCATATGGTTAGCAATATATGCTATGTACTATAATAAATTAGAACCGGATTCGGAGCTGTAGTCAACGTTTGAAATGGGAATCAACGTATACTATTGGGAATTATATATTGGGAATTAACGTATATTGTATATTGATATAATATATATTGGGAATTAACGTATACTAACTTCTACATAAAATCGTAAGATATATTATTTTCGTGTGAAGATCGAGTTCACTTTAATATTATTATGTAAAGTGATCCAAATTGGCAAACATGGTCTCATGAAATATTTTTTTAAATGTTGCAAAGTGAGCAGAAGCCTGCAGAAAAATCAAATATGTAAGAGATTTTATACTATTGATTGATTACATCTTGACAATAACTGAGCAGGTGTTAGATTTTTTTGCCAATTCCACAACCCTCCTAAATACTAATACGCTTAGCTTAAACATTTACACCCTGTTTTCAAATATTTACACATACTTTAATTTCAAATATCATATACAATTCTAACCGCATCGTAATCTCAACGATCACACCAAAATCATGTCCAACGATTCCCGCGAGGTGTACTATATGTAACCAAGTACAATTTGTGTACATGTTTTTTTATAACAGGCAATCCACCCAAACTATGATGATTTGTGCCACCAAATTCAAGTCATCATGTAATTATATGAATCAATATAATAAAACTAATATTAAAAAATGACAATTCTAAACAATTTAAGGCTTCAACTGATTAAGCTTCAAAATGTATATGGTAATACATTATTCATCGGGCGGGTTTATTGAATAACAGCAATTTCTTCTAACTAGCCAGTTCTTCTTAAATACAGTTAATAGTTTTAAACCATGACATATTTTAGAAAAAAAATATTCATTAAAAACAAATCAATTATGATCAATGTCTAATCAATAATGGTAGAACTAAAGTACAATAATTTATTCAAGGATAAGGAAATGAAACAATTGAAAATGAAGACGAAGGCATAATCTGAGTAATCTAATGTTTTTTTCAATTCTCTCTAAAACATAAATAAGGAGCACATCTGATAATTGTTGGAAGTTCGTTCCACAATCGCGCTGCGTGAACCGCAAATAATACGTGTAAAAAGTGGTGTAGTGTGTTGGTATTAAAAAAGTCAGTCTCTCATCGCCTGGTTGAAGAGATCATCTGTGTTCTGAAAGAAAGTGGAATTTTTCCCGAACATATGAAGGAGAATTGGGATTTTGTCGACAGAACGTGAAGGTTCCTTCACTACCTAATTTTAGGCCACTAAAGTGTGTTCCGAAACTACAACACATAGGCATACTTCCTTAGTTTAAATAACTACATTCATATCAAAGCACATTTCTGATCGATTTGCCACAAGGTTTTGTGAGTGAGTGTGAGTTGCCGTTAAGGTCTTAACGGAGCTCGTTCCGTTGGATCTAGAGGTCCAGTCAGCCCGCGAGTATAGGTGACGTCCGATTTTACCCCCTTTACCAAGGATGATTCTTCATGCGATCATTAAAACTTGCATAGAGGCTCAGTTGTCAACTTTGCAATATCGATAGTCCTCCGTGGGACATTTAATTTTTTTCCTTGCATCAGATCGCGCCTCGTCTCCCAGTAATTATACCCAAGCTTTTGAACTACCCAATTTCTCTCTGACCATGGGAGCTATAATGGCAAAGTATTTAGCTTCAATCTTGTAGTTTCGCTCTGATGATAATATTTACGATAATCTGGATCAATTCGCAGATCACGTTCTGTAGTACAGCGATGATAATTGAGTCAATAATTTCCTGAAGAAATCTCCACCCAGTCTAACATCGGTTCATCTTCGGACTAATTGGCTACTCCGATCTAGTGGTGTCAAAGGATAGTTTTGCTGCATTCGAAATTTTCCGTGAAATCACTGACAAGTTGCTAGGCTGATTGAACTCCAGGCCTTAAGCCACTTTATACGTATACGAGTATTTACCGCACTGTGAGTCGTTTTATATCTCCTGAAAAGTCGGACCTGAAGTCCGCCGTCACTTCTATTCTATTCACGCTCTGATGTGTCGCCACCAAAGAAGGAACCCCTTTTGGCAGTTACTACATAACGTCGCGCTCATAAAAAAATAAAGAAGAGTTTGATCTTTTAGTGTACGAGTATATCACACTGGATGGGGACTTATTTTGTCTCCCATTACAGCGTGAATGTTGGTGGGATTGAACTAAACTGAACAGACTTGCCACAAAACAATAAAGTTTGAAAATTTTCAACAAAAGTAACGAACAATATAATTATATCTGATTCTGCACTTTTTATCGGACTGGTATTTTATCTAAACGTGCTTACGGATTAATGCTGTTTACATGGGGATTGAAAATATAACTCGTCTATATCTGCGGTACTATCAGCCCATTCAACATGTTAACGCTCAGTTTCCATGGATGTTTTTATCCAGTGGAGTACCGTGAAACTTCATCATGCAACTTTGGCAAGATTATTCAGTTTGCTTTCAAAGTTAGTCCAAGCATTGAATGGTTGACTGATTTGAAATTGTAATAATACTGCTTATTTTTTAAACGAACAAACGTTCAGGCTGAATTTTCTTTCCGACGTATTTTAATCTGTAATCATATTATTCAAAACACTTTAAAAAAAATTAAGAACCGTAATTAACTTAATGTAAATAATCTTTTAAAATAATTGTATACAGTGGTGTGCCAGTACCAATCTTGATGTGTGAAAGTGAAGCCTGGATTTAGAAAATAAGTGATAAGGGCAAAGTAAATGAACTAAAAATGCGTGCATTGCGCACTAGAATATTTCAAAGTGTAAGAAATAATAGTTCAGATAAACTGTTTTATATAGATGAACGTTATAAACCACATTCATAAAGAACTCTTAAGAAGGATAAGTAAGAATATTACGAAACAAGATAGCATGTATGACGAGATGTATGGATGGGGACGAGACAAGAACTCATAGATAGAAAAACGTTGAGATTAATCCCCTCTACGTACCCTAAATAAAATAAACCTGGCGTGGTGGTATCAATATATATGTGCTACCGTATTGAATGGCGAGAATAGCGATACATGAAACGATGGGACGAAGGCTTTAGCGATTTGAGTATATCTGTCGTCTAAGAACGAAGTATTTCTTGCCTTTTGTGTGGTGGCTGTGACTGATTATTAGGGCACACCTTAATTCCTCGTGGATGTCCTCAAACTTCTGAACAAAGCAATGTCTTCAAGCCTTAAATAGAAAATTATTCAGTAATCCCCGTTGCAATTTCTATGGCAACAATGATCAATTTTCAATGACTGTCAGCTTAGTTGGACTCCACCACCACCCACGCTGTTATAGAGGACAAAATACGTTCACAACCAGCGCGATCTACACAATAAGATCGATTTTTTTTTAATATCGCGATGTCACCTAAGGGACTCCTCCTGGCGACACACCTGAGTGTAAAAAAAATAATAGCGACGACGTACTTAAGGGCTAATGTCATGGAAATGATTCGCAACGCAGTAAATATACGAGTACTTACAAAATGGTTTAAAGCCTGGAGTTCAAACTGCCGAACAAGTTGCCAGTACTTGGACAGAAAAATTCGATGCAGCAAAATTATCCTTCGATACCACTAGATCAACGTAACTAATCGGTCCGAACATGAACCGATGTATGGCTGAATGAAGTTTCTTTCGGAAATTATTTACTCGTTCATCATCGTAGTACCACAGAATGTGATCTACAGATTGATCAAGATGGTCGTAAAAATTACAACAGAGCAAAGGGACAGTGTTGAAGCTAAAGGGTTTACCATTAAAGCTCCTATGGACAGAGAGAAATTGATTAGTCCAATAGTATGTGTATACCCAGTGCTTTTTTTTTTTAAAAAAAAAAAGGGTGCCGCAGCTCACTTCTTGTCAAGCTTTTTGTATACCGTAAAAAAGGTGGTGGAGCGCCGCTCCACTGCGCTCCACCGCAAAAAAAGCACTGTGTATACCCACAGATCGCAATAGACAATCGAGTCGATGAAGCTCTAATATTTTATTTCATTGTACGGTCTTTATCGATCATTAAAAAGGTTACTAGAGTAATACTCAAATTAGAATTTAGAAAAATTTGAATAGAGTAATACTCAAATTATAAATACAAAGGATATAAGATTGAGGGGCATTGTCTTCTTTTTCAATTATAGTGTATTTCCCTATTACTGATTCTAGTTTTCTTTCCCTATTTGTCCCCTTTTTAAGTAATTTATAGTATTAAATAATTATGTTTTGTACATCTTCTTTTCATTAATTTGTTCGGCACATTTGATTTATAATTTTTAGTTAGTCATGATTTTTTAAAATCTTTCCTTTAGCTTGTGTATAACTCAAACACGTAATTTCTCATCCAGTCATTGGCATAACATGCGTAACTTCTATCTGGTTGGTCGGAAGACATTGCTTATTTGCAATAAACCTTCCATATTTTACATAACAATAAAGTTTTCAAATAAATAAGCGGATACATATTCTAGGGCAGTGTAATCGATTTTACACATGCTCTATAACCCACGCAGACAAAATAACGCTGTAATATTGCCAAGTAGGTTACAAAAGTAAAAGAAAATGTCACAAGTCAGCTTTTACAGGTTTACGATCCCATCCGAATCTGCATGAATGTTGACTTAATATATGAACCCTTATTGTAGCCTTCAATAAAGCTTATTATCCTATGAATTAAATAGAACAAAAGCTCTTTCTCTCTATATAGAAGAGCCTGCCAAAAAGCTCCAACTATGACGTAACTCTCCCCAAAGCTTCCCCAGCTATGATCAGTCAAGTATTGCTAGTGGCTTTGTGCATTAGTGTCGTACTCTAAGAAGGCTTTACAGTGTTTTTTATCATAAGAATGACTATAAATTTGTGTGATGTAGGTAAATGTACAAGAATGTATGTATATGAAGAGTTAATTGTAGCGAATATTTGTGTAAACCCTTTGCTTACTGGTGAAACTGTTAAGACAGGAAAATAATGAACTAGGATATTTTCAATAGAACAATACCTGTCTGAAATCGATTGAGTAAGTGGTGTTGTGATCAATATTCACAAGTGACGTATATTTTCGTATCTTTTTAGTGTTGCAGATTTTTTAAATATGTTTTTTATAAATGTAACGTGATTGTGAGATGTGTTGTTAATTTCTTTGATTTAATGAAGTACGCCAAGGGATGTTTTACTCGTATACGTACATACACGTATTTAGCTTTTACAACTTATCATCGGTCGTCAGAGCGGACATCATCTTTGAATGTCGTATCACCATTACGGATTTTTTAAACCTTTCATGACACACACTATCGCTAACTCCATCGTCATCATACAGTGTTCATATAATTTCTATTGGTACGTATTACTTTTTTTTAAATTCTATCATAAAAACCATTTATTTACGGTAGTTCCACCTTCAAAATGAAACCAAAAACACTAGCAATTCGGGTAAACCATGTTCGTAAAAATGCGCTTAACTTTTATCTTTCTTGATAATGTATATTAGCCACGTTTGAAATTAAGTTGACGAAATTTTTGTACTAACGACATCTATTCGAAAAATACGACACTATTATCAGGATAAATTATTAATTATTAATTTAAAACCCTTTACATGAAAGTTGTCCCAGCCGTGATGAGGCCATCTGTCAGTAGCTTTATATTATATTATACATTATTACTACGCTATAGTGCTAACTCTACAATGGGCTCAATTTTCCCGTTATAGCATACGTAAATCTAGACTGATAACGAAATGGCTACGGTAATGTCCAACGGGAATTTGGTTTTTATCATGAAAATGCGCTTTTGAATTTTCAGTGATATGGGTTAATGTAAGCAATATTTTCCTCAGTGACAGCTTATACGCTACAGTGAAAAGTGTGTTAACTAGCTTCGATTATATAATTACATTTATAAACTTATAAAAATAGATTGTAAATATATACGACACATAGTTTTTTGTAAAAAAAAAAAGGTTTCTTATATTATATAGTATTCGTTGTTGTTGTTGCCGGGCCTCGTCGTCGAGGATTAACTCACCATCCAAACATCAATTTTGTTGAAAAGTAAATCTGTGCCGTGGAGATTTCAATATTTCCTTTTTTTATCTTCTTATTTTAATGAGTGAGCAATTTCCCACCAGCAAACTCACCGACCACACCGCTGTACTGGATTCGATGGCACACCGAAGCGAGACGATCGGAGCACACCAACATGTTTTATTTATGAATATATATGACCAAAGTTATAGGTATCCTTAATATCCCCAAATGCTTGGTGGAAAAAGTGCCTGTATCATTCGAGGGGAGTAGCACAACGAGGGCTTGAATCGGCGACCTTCCGCACGGAAGTCATATACAGTACAACCTAGCTGAATCGTTGCCATGCGGCAATCTCTTCCAACCTACCAGAAAAATCTTAAAGAAGTCTTGAGGGAAAAGCAAACTGGAATTCATTTTGAAATAATTGACTCCAACGGGAATCAAACCCACTACCTCCGGGTAGAGAACCATACGTCTTACCAACTAGACCATCGTTTCTTGATCAATGAAGGAAATATCACACTTCATATGATAATTATTGAGATTAGTTGTAAGAAACCTGGTTGTGAGAATGCATTCTTATTCGCTCTCGTGCTTCGATGTAATATAAGTGGGAATAAGCTGGTATTTTAGTCATACCATACTTTGAAATATGCAATAAATAAATGCAACCTCGTTCCCTAAACATACATTTTGAAATACAAAATCATTTTTAAAAGTGAGTCAACCAGATAATATAATACTTACCTTCGCTTGGATGCGACTTACTACGAATCATGTGGTGTTCCGTAATTGGTTGATAGCTGGGCAATAGTTTGACGACAATATTAGGACAATTGGACAATAGATGGGCAAAAATTCAACATATACAATAATTGAACAACAATTACCAATAAAACTTGAATAATAGTTTGACAATACATGAACAATAATAATGTTGCACACGTCATTAAGGCAAGAAAGTCGAAATATCTCAAGTATATAAATAAAATACATTAAAACTGCATTTTTAAGGTAAGAAAACAGAAGAGCTTGTACAAATTTGTCAAATATTTCTTTCGAATGCAGAGGATTAAAAAAAATTATTTCCACCTGAACGATTTCTTATCTAAGTTGGCATAATTAACACTTCCCTTACTGTGCTAAAAAATTACGCCAGTTACGGTGTTGGACACTGAGGGTACACTAAAAATGTATGTTTTAAATTAAAATAATGCAAAATCTATTAGTTTTTTTTTTAATTAGCTATAAACATCATTTTACTGTGTAATAAAATGTCGAATAATATAAAATAAGTGTAAGAAATGATAAAATAATAGTTGAAACAGAGAAGTGACATTTCTATACTAATATAATTTTCCCACTGCGTCGTTCGGTCTGCGCAACGTTCAGAATGCGCATGACTGAAAAGAGGTCTCCAACCTTTTAACACTTCCCTTACTGTGCTAAAAAAATACGCCAGTAACGGCGTTGGACACTGAGGGTACACTAAACATGTATGTTTCAAATTAAAATTATGCAAAATCTGCTAGGTTATTTTTTGTTATTAGCTATAAACATCATTTTATTATGTAATAAAATGTCGAATAATATAAAATAAAGGTAAGAAATGATAAAATAAGAGCTAAAACAGAAAGGCATTTCTATAAGAATATTATTTTTACGCTGCGTCGTTCGGTCTGCGCAACATTCAGAATGCGCATGCGTGATAAGAGATTTCCAGCCTTTTAATTTTTTTTCATAAAATTATACAATAAAATGTAGCGTGTATTTTTTGGCAATAAAACCATAATTCGAATAAAGACAATAAATAACATATAAACAAAATATAAAATGAATATATAAATTCAAAAATCAAGGTTTTAGGGCGAGAAATTTATATAGTATAAACAAACACGAAATTCAAAATTATATATAAACAAACACGAAATTCAAATCAATAAAATATATGCAATTTGGAAAATATAAACACTACAGAAAATTTGAAAATAGGACAAACATATCATATAATCAAAGTTTAATCCTGTGGAGAAAGTTATCGCAATTGGGGCATGAAACCACTTTTTTTTTTACTATATTCTACGTACTAAACACGCAGGTGTTTGACAAATATTGCAGAATAGCCTGGTTTTTTTTCTCGAATGTTTTTAATAAAACCCACAACTTCCTCTTTTGAGGACCTCACGGGGTGCCAACAGGGTATTATTTACTAATGTTTCGGATATTGACTCGCCACAATATGTTAAAACTGTATTAAAAGCATCTTGTTGTTGCTATTTTTCCCTTTTAAGATATTGGGCATTGCCAATTCCAAACTTAACTCTCTTGTGAAATGTTTTCGGTGGTATTAATTATTTTGTTTCCACTCTGGATATTTGTCTATCCATAAGAGGTATGCATTCAATGCAGCCATATCTATAATTTCCATAAAAAGACGGAAAGGCCATCTTCTCGTTGACCTTGAGCAAGAGTACTCTCAAGTAATTTGGTCTCCCGTATCTACTCCAATTTTCGTATTATTATAATGATGTATAATTACTATAGTGGCTTTTGTTTTTCTGAATAATCAATTTCTGCATCATTGAATTGAGTGGATAATAATAATACTGCTTTATTTTTTGTGGTACACACGAAACAAGAATTTTATTTTCAGCTACTATGGATTGTTTTCTCTCTAGACGGTATAAATTCAAGTGAGATTACTCTTTTATTTTTTCGAAGCGTGCCAGTTAGAGTTAAACCTTTTAATAAAAGATTATCGGCTAATTTGATGGAGGTAATAAAAATACCTGTGGTTATCCTCCTGTTCGTGCCATACTGCGGTTGAACCATTTCTATAACTACTCAGTTACCTTGATTTATCTCTCTCTACGATTATTTATCATACCAGAATAAGCCTATAAATTTGTTATGCGTCATATGCCGCCGCAGTCGGCAGCAACCCAGATTTTGATGACATATTTACCAAGTTTAGACTTCATGTACACGCGAAATGAACAATTCTCTCTAAAGTTTGCCAAACGTTCATCTACAGTTATATTCGAAGATGGAGAATAATTGCTTTTGCACATATCCATAAACATTTTTGAAATCCACTTAATTGGTTCTAATTTATCTGAAAAAACCCTGATATCTCTCTTCTCGGGTTTCTTTATCATCAAAACGAATATGACTGTAAATATAGATGAATCTATCTCGAGACAGAGCTGTTGTGAAAAATGACTGGCAAAAGGGACTTTCACTTATCCACAATTCACTCAAAGATAGCTTTCGTGTTCGATTTCTGCCAGGTGCGAGCAATATTCCAATGAATTCATATAACTCGTCTTTTGATATTGGTTTGTTCTTTTCTGAATGAATTCGATTTAAATGACGATTTGTTTCTTAAACATCACTTTTACCACCTCTTCATTTACAAACAGACAACACATATCTTTTATGGAATGTACATTTATACTTGAATTTCTCAGTCCAGAATCTTCGATGAGAATATTTGATACCCGACCGATGCCTCGAAGATTGAGGTGGTACTCGTAATGAACTCCATTCGAATCCATGTTTTGATGTAAATAATATTTCTTCGTCTTCTTCACTCGTCTCCAAATCAGAATATACTTCATCCTGTACCTCGACAAAATCTTCTGATTCTGATATATTGCCTGTCGCCTTAAATTCCAAATCGCTATCATCGCCGTCGATATTTCCCGCCATCTCAATTATTATATTTTTGAAAATGAAATAATAAATAAAATGTACATTTATTATAAAAAGAGTAATGGTACAATATAACATACCAGATAAAAAATGATAATAGAAAAAACATACCAGATAAAAATAAAAAATAACAATCAGGATTATAAAACTGGTGACGAACCCCTGGAACGGGCGCTATACGAACTGTCAAAAAAGAATGAGTGTTTGACATTTCGTCAATTCGCGATTTAAAATCATTAATTTCTGTTGAATTAACTATGAATGTTTTGTTTCCTAATGACATCATTCAAATCATAGAGGTTTCGATGAGGAATACATAAAGTATGAAGACCCTGCAAGCAGTATATTTCGAGAAATTAAATAAAATATAAGTCATGATCACTCGCTATCCATCACCGTACGGCAAGTGTTAATTTGAAAGGGAAAATACAGAAAGTAAATGAAATAAATATAATTTTTTTTTTCATTCTCAAATTAATTTTTCAACACATCTGGATTGAAGAGTGTGGCTGGGAGACAATGAAGTTTTAGCCCCATTAATAGAGCCTTCGAAACACGGAACTCGGGGTTCGTCATATTTATTATTAATAACATGACTCAGCACGTAAAGAGGCTGCAACAAATCTAACGCGTGGGATTTTTTTGTAAACAACCTTTTTTTTTCAGAGGGGGGGCTTATGATTTATTTTCGAATAACACCGTAGGTAAAAACATCCCAGATTTGGTCACATTTTAATTCATGAAAAAAAACTTCCAAAAAAATAGCTGATTTCTAAAAATTCTCAAGTTCGAACTCTTGAAGATGATCAAAATTCAAAGCGAAACTTTTTAGGGACAACCAAACTTAGTGCATCAAACATGGAGCCAAAACACCCTAAGCTCCCTCCGTCCAACCCCTCAACGATGGGGTTGAACGGTAAGCTGATCTGCAACTCAGGCTACATAAATATTCTGCCTGCATCCTCCTGCTGCCCAGCTTCCCCTTCGAAGCCTTCTCCAGGGGCAGTATTTCTCCCCCAGATACTTTGATTTTATGCCTGAGCTGCCTCAAAAGTTAAGGGGAAAACTTCTGTTACCGCTTCTTTATATAATACATACTCTATTCGTCTGATTTTCTGTCGTTTCAAATTTCAAATATTTTTACTGTTTTGTGTAATACTTTTTCTTATTTTTTTTTTAAATTTATTATCATTCAGTATTTGTGAAGTAAAAGTAAACAAGTATTTTATTTGTCGTGTATTTTTAAAAATATTTTACGGTTACTTTAATAAATCCGACTTGGTGATTTGGACAAATTTAATGTGGCCAAGAGACAACGATACTTTCAGCTCCATTAATCGAGCTTTTAGGCTAAAAACCACTTGAATATATGCTGAACTCGGGGTTCGTTATCGCATATATTGGTAATACTGAATGAATGCCCATTAATCGTGACGAATTTTATAAAAGGCTCAAGATAATGGCGAAGGAAATTCATTTAAGAGAAAAGCTATCAAAAGGTCTGGGCTCGTGTCATAACATCCCTCCGGTAGAGATACACCCCCACCAATAGAGGGCGAACCCGGTCGCGAGGAAATCAGATTTTTTTCAGTCCACGCCCTTGTACATGTAGAATTAAAATAAAACAGAAAATTTATAAAAGACAATAATTAATCAATCAGTACAATCAATTCAGTTAATAAAATAATTGGCTGGTGACAAAAACAATAGCTTGCAAAATACAATATATATCCGCAAACACACACACATTCTGAGGCAAAGGAAAAAAACACATTCAAGAGAGATGTCACCAAAAGATCCAATAACATTGATCTATAATAACATAGATCTATTATAACATTGATTTGAATTTTCCGCAAGAGTTCTTTTTGAGAGATATAAATACAATTTCACATTTGTAGAATTTACACTCGCGACCTTATACCAACCAGGACCCTCATAAGGCCTTCTCAAACCCTTTCTTAGTTTCATTATTGCATTGCTAGTAGAGTATAATTATTGGGGTGTCCGTGCTTTTAGATTAAATTCAAATACAAAGTTTCACCAAAGGGTCATGAACGGCGGTTATTCTCGATCAAAACCTTGATATGGTAATCATCAGTGAAAATCGGCCTTCCAGAATGGACACCATCTTCGAGTGTCGCATCACCATTACAGATTTTTAAAGCACATTTTACACACTCAATGGTTTACTGCAAAATCGCCATATACTGAACATATCTTAATTTTTTTTAGTTGTGTCACATTTCTTCCTTTGCTGTAATAAAAAAAAGTCTCAATTACCGAAAAAAACAACATTTTTCCATAGTACCTTATTTGGTTTTGTTCAATCCCCCTGCTGAGAGTGGTTTTCCATAGTACCTTATTAGGTTTAGTTCAATCACCCTGCTGAGAGTGGTTTTCCATAGTACCTTATTTGGTTTAGTTCAATCACCCTGCTGAGAGTGGTTTTCCATCTTGAAAATGACGTCAATGAACCGCTCTATTAATTTGAATAGTAACATATGGTATATCTGAAAAATACGAAACTTTACTGAAAAAGTGCATTTCTCACATATAGTATTTCTAAGGAGTTTTTTCTTTCTTTAATGTTCCTTTCAGAGACTTTAATTGGCATATATTATATAATAAGCTGGTTGACTTAAAATGGGAATTTCTAGCTAGTTGGCTAGCAGGTCTACTGTATCTGAGCATAAAAAAATAAGCATTGTGGGGGAAGGGAATAAGTTATAAATATGATTTTATATTATATTTTGTTATATCAAAAAATAATAACAAAATATTCCATCGTCGAGTATTTACTTTCTTTAGTAATTGACCGTCAATTGTTCTATGTATAGATGTCCAAACCAAAGCCATCTCTTTTTGTGAAGGATTACATATTGTACGGATATATCAATGAATTACATGAATGAACATGAATTACAAAGTTCAATAAATAAATTGTGAAAAGAAAGATTTGTGAATGAATATTGTGAAATCCGCAGTCACGGTGATATAAAACCATGAAAGGGTGAGTAAATGCGATATTTAACGAACAATGAAAAATTGGAGGAATTTAAAGAATTTGAGTAGCATTTTCTCAGACGACGGAAGAGTTACGAGAGATATCTAACTGTATTTAGCGAAAGGAAACAGTCAATAGGACTCGAAAACATATACGAGTATATGATACATGAACAGAATAGTATCAAAATTGACTAAGATGATAGTCCATAACAGTATTTAAGTACTAACTTTGATGTATCGAAGTGAAACGTTGACGTGGAAAAATACTAAAAATTGAGCCGAGTATGATAGGTGATGATGTATAACATAATACGGAATGAATTGGTTAGAGATGAACGTGAACTTAAGATTGAGGTGTTGAGTAAGATGAAGAAAAGCACAAAGAGGTGGTTGAGAAATGTAGAACGAATGAATAAAGACAAAACAAATATATAATGCCAAGGCAAGTAGAAGGCCTGGTAGAGGAAAACCAAGGAAATGATGGTTGGATCACCTTAATTATATTTTGAAAGAAGAAAACGTAGAATGTAAGAGAAATCGAAGGGGGTTTATGAGAATACGTATTCGTGTAGAAGAGGCGAAGGATGTGTGTCGATATAGGTAATTCCGATGCTCTGTCCTCTCTGCCTACTCCGACAGGGAAATAGCGTAATGGTATGTATGTTATATATCAATGTTTTAAGCAGGGCTGTCGAGTCGAAGTCATGGATTCGGTTGGTTTTTTGTGAAGTAGGAGTCTGGAGATCCTTAACTAAAATCGACTCCTACTTTTAATACTTATCGGCTACATAAATTACATTATGAAAATATGAAATAGCGTGTACTATAATGAGGAGTCTCCGTAGACACTATTTCCAATAAATCTACATTTTAGTTGTAATAACATATGGTATAACATGTGGTTAGGAATACACATATATGTAATATAATTGCTGTGGGAGTTGGAGTCGGAATCGAAGTCGGAGTCGAAGTCGAAGTTGGAGTTGAAGTCGGAGTCAAACATTTAAAATTTCTGGAGTTGGATTTTTTAAGCCGATTTCACAATACTGGTTGTAAGCCTTCTTCGCTTTAGTAGAGGTAATTTAAAATCAGATTTATAATTTTCCTTGTCCCTGATACGCCCAAAACAAATTTCTCAATTCTATTTATGATTATAACCTTAGGTACTTGATTATTTTGATCTAAAGCACGAGCGGCCCCTGGCACTACCTTCTTTACAAGGGCGCCCCCAACATTAGCAGGCCGTGCCGGAGTGGCATGACGTCAATCAGGGCCTGTGGACCGGGACTCGGGGTGTGAGGGACCGGCGAGGTACCCCAGTCTCGATGTTTCCCTACAATAATGGACTGACCGCATACAGCGCGTGGGCTCTCCTAGAATGTGCATGTGTTCTGCTCAAAGCGGGATGCTTTTCAAATTTATTGAAAAAAATCTTCCGTATATAGAATGGATCTTTTTTAATTTCAATGAACACAATTTTTTTTTGATAGATGATGGAACAGTTTCGAGAGATTTCGAATGACGTGTTGCGATAAGACACAAAGTCAACGGTACACTTAAATATGTATATTCGAACCAGACAGTATCATATCTGCTAAGATGAAAATCCACAGCTGTATTCTAGAATTAACTTTGTATTAAAAGTGAAACGTGGACTTGGAAAAAACTGAATGGAGCCGAAGAAGTGCTGTAGAAATGTGTACAGTAAGAATACTGAATGAAATGATAAGGGACGAATGTGAACTTAAGGCTGATGTATTAAGTATGATCAAGGAGAACGCTTTAATGTTTTGAACACGTAGAACGATTTAAAAAAAAATATTTATACAAGACAAGAAATTCTATAAATATACAATTTATGAAAAAAACAACAGGTAATTTAAATAAGACACACAATTTCATTGGATCTGGGTTTATTGCCTTTCATTTGTCGTGTCCCCATTAGTTTACTTACATCTCAGTGAGATACAGGCAAAAGCCTAGTTTAGGCTTTGGCCTGTATCTCATTGAAGACATGTGAGTGAAAAAGAATAACAAAACTATATAGTGCAAATTTGAGTACAAGACGTGTTAGACCAAGGATAGCATGGTTGGATCTAGTGAATGATCATGAAAGAAGAAAATGGTAAAAGTCAAAGAAATGAGTTATGTGAGAAAGTGTATTTGTATTTATTTATATACGACAAGAAATTTTATAAATCCATAATTTGTGAAAAAAAAAACAACATGTAATTTAATGTGGACACAATTTCTATGAATCTGAGTCGGTTGCCTTTCATTTGTCGTATCCCTAGTAAACTAGGATTTTGCCTGTATCTTACTGAGGAGGATGTAGAATAAGCGTAAGATATGTGTCGCAAAAGGAAAAGCTGGTGATATTTCCTTTTTGCCGACCCTGATAGGGAAACAGCGTGATGGTATGTATGTATATCTGTCGTCCCTCATTACTGAGAGCCGTTTTCTATGGGATGTTGCTTGTATGGTATAGGTTGTGACGCCACGTCTCCACGCCTCTCTATCACTCGCCGTTTGGATGGCAATGTACAAGCTTTCCCTAATAAACATATTCACCTGATCATTTCATTTTGCTGGCGCTCTACCTTTGCTTTTTTATGATCTATGTCTTAAATTAATTAATTAATTACTGAAAAATTTATCAATAAATACAAACAAAATTAATATTTTTTTAATAATACCAACGACGAGTAGCCTAGTTTGGTTGGAAGATATTGCTACATATCAATAAATCCATCAGGTTATACTGTATAAAACAAAAGTATAACACAATAATTAAAAGCTCCATTACCACTAGTCGTCTCGTGCACTGTTTAATACTGTTAACAGTTTAGTGAAATACTATAATTTGCTAGGCGTATCTCGCCATTTTCTGTAGATGGAGAGAAAAAACCTATATTCAGCTACCATCTTTTTTAAATCCTGACCGCGTTGAACCAAATATCATATTGTATTTTGAAAAAATCTAGGAAAAGGGAACTTCACTCTTCCATTTAATCCAATTTTGGTGTCACATCAAGAATTCCACGTTTTTTTAATTCAGTCTTTCCAACTGACGGCTCTTTGTAAACTCGCTTAAATTTCGTAAAATGTACAAAGTTTTAAAAATGATGACCCATTCATATTTTCTTAACTCTTATACACCCGACTGTCACTATATATACCCAAAGACCTTCGATTCGATTGCGACTTGGGTGACCAGTCGTTTACGATGTTGATCTGATTTTAATCTTTATTTTTATCCGACATTTAATATTTATGAAAATTTTACAATGTAAAAATGGTAATAATAAATATCGTGTTCAATAAAAATAGCGAATGATTGAAACAGACCAAGCAGAAACAAAACTGTTGAATTTTAAATAATATCAAATCTGTTTATGTGCCTTGAACTGTTTCTCACATTTTTCTGCATGAAAGTATTTTTTTTACTTTCGTTACATTATTTAACTTTCGTTTACATAATTTACCTCTTTGATTTATTTGATTCGTAAACCTCTGTTAATTAGTATTTTTATATGTATGTAATATTGTCCATATTGCAACACTATAGATTATTCCTCGTTATTGAGTATGATTGTTAGCCATCGTTGATTAATTCAGATGTAAATGAGCTAAGAGTAAATCCATTTCATAAGTGAATTCACTAGGAATTGGTTCCTTGCTTATTGAGAATGATGTTGTTAAATCTTTCCGTATTCAGCAACTGTAGATTTACAAAAAAAATTATTATCCTCATTCTGCCCAATAGGACCACTTTTTTAGAAGGACTCGTCAGAATTGATATTTATGAACAATACACGATTATTAAACTTACGAGTAACAAAAGGCAGCAAGTGTTATTATTACCTATCGGAAGACCTTTTTCTTACAGGGGGATGCATTTGTCCCTCCTCCATCCTCACTGTGTCTAGTAATTAATCAGGTTCCCTTAGACTACGATCCTATACTTGTAATAAAACTGGATAAAGTTATACTTTGATAAAAGACTTGTCCCCGGGGGCGGAGGAGACTTTTAGAGACACCGGAGTATAAAAATTATAGCAATGGCAGTGACAAATGGTCAAATACCAGGAGCAGATATGATAAATGGGAAAATTAAAATAAATACTTTTTTACTTAGTTCCAAAAGTTTTTGACTCAGTGGTATGTTGAAGGTGATAGAATGGAACCAAAAAAAATATTATGAAATATATTCACCCTGTAGTTCAATACATTCTCGAGAACGATTCTTCTGCTGGTCTACCTTGACAAGGATCATCATCAACAGATTGTCTGCCTTAGCGAAACTGTTAAGCCCAATCTTTCACTGCATAATATGTATGACTGAGAAGATTCTCCGTACATAGCATCTAAACGTCATTTATCATATTTCTGCTGAGCTTTCCCCTTCTTTTGAAAGAAACGTGATAACAGTACGACATTAAATTTTTAACATTTTAGAATATATCAAAACAACACGTCTTTTATCGGTGCTATTTGATAAACTACTGGGGGTAGATGTATCAAATTTTACCTACATATATGATAACATTTATTTACATATTATGTTGGAAACATAGGATTTTATATGATTTGATACCTGTTTCTTTCTGTTTGTTTTTGTTGTAATTGTTTGAATTTTTTTCATATATATTCTGTCCTTAATGTATCAAGCACTAACTATTGGTTCTTTCATTTTTATCATTTTTGTTATTTGATGCATTGTACCATTTATTTATATAAATAAAATAAAAATAAAAAATCTAATACCCTCGAGACTGTTGTCACAAACACCAGACCTTTATTGGTAGATAAACACATTCTCGTACACGAAATATGATAGGCACGATTGATAGATTGGCTGATAATCGATTAAGTATCTTAAGTACTGTTTTTTTTAACCTGTGGGCCGCGACCCACAGGTTCAAAACGATGGAATAAACCATCGCAATGGGTTCAGTGCCTATAGGAAAACTTTGGCTTTTCCCTTTTTTTGGAAGAAACTTGATAACCGCACGATATTCAATATTTAACATTTTAGAAGATAACGAAACAACACGTCTTTTTCAGGTTCTATTTGATACACTACTGAGAGAAGATGTATCAAATTTGACCTATAATATCACCTGATTATGTGTGACTGTGATATCTGTCCACTCGAAGTACACGCTGTGACTTGTTCAGGGCGGAAAGTTTTTAATTGTTAGACTTTATGACCCAGATATTTGCTAAGATGATGTATCTCAGAGTTCGACTTAGAGTTCTTACATATAACGTTTCCGGGATGTGTAATGATACTGTGTTGTATTTTCCCAGGGTGGAGGCAGCAGAGGGCGAACTGAGCATCTCAGCCGGAGATTACCTGTTGGTGTGGGGCAACGGACCCGAGCCCGGCAGCACTTTCTTGGACGCGGAGTTGCTAGACGGCCGCAGGGGGCTGGTACCCGCGCACTTTGTGCAGAGGCTCGTCGGGGATGACCTGCTCGAGTTCCATCAGGTACTCATTTTTTAGAAATAATACTGTCCTATATTAAAGCACAGAAAAATTGCTCAAACCAATATCAACATGACATATATTTTTTCCGAAAAATCCAGGCTGTGGTTTCAACACTACGGGACGCGGATGAAGGCCTTCTCCAAAGCGACCCTTCTTTACCAATGGACGTAGCAAGATTGGCGGAGCTGCAAGATGTCGCTGAGGGACCAGAGGACGATGATTCGGGTATGTTGAGAAACACTTCAATGTCGCATCTATGTTTTGTTTGATATATTTAAAACACACATTTTATATTTTTGTGATACATTTAAGTGTTCAATTATTAAAATTCTTACATTTACTTATATATTTATATTATATATACATATAAAAATAAAATAACAAAAATGCACATTACTACAAACTAAAGTTTGTTACAACTAACAATTTTATACAAAAGTATTATAAAAATTTAAACGTAACTTTGAAATATTCAAAAGTAAGAAAATATCAACTAAAGAGAGCTTTGCTTTTCAATTTGTAATATGTTTCAGGCTATTTAATGGTCTGTGTTATGTTTTATTTCAGTGACGCTAAAGAAACGAGATTTTAAAACTTTTACAGCCCACATTTTCTATGAATCATTTAATTAGGTTTCTCCCTTGGTTTATAATATTTTTAAATCGTGAACTACTAGTTTCCATCTTATCGTAAAGCTTTAATTGTGGTACTTAGTGTGCCATATAGCTGTTGCAGCCATTGCCCTCAGAGCGAATTGGTAATGATTTTGGCATGAGAGTGAAAACTGTAACGATGTACTTCGAAATATCGATTATCATTTAAGCAAACTCAATACAGGACCAACTGTAAAAAAATATTTAAGCTAGTAAAACGCAGTTTTAAAGCGTTATGAAATAAATTCACTATAGTTTTCATCAGTATTACTGCATGGTATATTAGAAACACTAATCGGTGGCAATGAAATATAAAAATAATAGCAGCTGATCTAATGCGTAAACTTTAAATTATTTTCTTACAATTTACGATCATTTTCGGCTATTTAAAAATAAATTTCCGTGCGCACTATAACAAAACACAATATGTTACAAATTATAAACACCAAAACATGATTTATATATATCCTAAATAAATTGAATGAAACACACGCATACCACCACATAGACAAGCACACAGCAGGCCAAGACTAGGGATGTATCTTACGCATGGAATAACTAAGAAAAATAACGCATACAAAACAATTAGTTTAAAAAAACAGGAACTAAAATTCACTCAATCAATACATGTAGAAAAAAACACAATAACCCTCACAAAAATATGAATCAAATAGCAATAATCAATTTATAAAAAAAAAAGCTAAAACCAAAGACATATGGTATATAATAAACAGTTTTAAAATAAAAAATTTGAAACATAGAAAACAAAACAAGAAAGAAAAAAAACAAACCTATGCACCAATCTTCAATCATGCTTACGGCATAGTAAATATAAACAGAAACAATAAATGAATGTAAATAGGTAATATTGAAACACCAATGGAGCTTTAGTTTACCTGGCAGAAATATTGCGAAAAATATCTTGTTGAACAAGGTACACAATGCCTCAGCAACTAACTATACATGATTACTGATAAAAACATGATTATATTTAATGCAGTGGCGTAGCGAGAGCATTCCGAGAGCGAGAGTGGAATCCCAACTGCCCAAGGCAAAGCCTGTACATGAATTTCAGTTTATAACATGTTTTATCTTTCTATAGTATACATCATTAATCGTAAAAAACCGTTGAGGAGATCCAAACCAATTGACTTTTAACGAATGACTAATGAATTTGGACGCTCAAATGATTTTAACAGATTAATTCACATTAGAACAAGATAAAAATACATAATTTTTTTCTTGTTGTAATGGAATTTAATCTGTTAAAATCTTTGATTTTTGCCACACGTGTTACATGTATTATTTGCACGTTTATATAACAAGAATAACACTATGAATGGATTATGTTATAAATATACTAAAAACAGTTATTCAGTTCAAAATCTATGCAATTCTTAAACTTAAGAATCAGTAATTTTTATTTCCTTCTTTTTTGTATTGCAAAACATCTCTCGCTGAGTAAATAATTATATAAAGAACTAAGTAAGGACGATCGTTACATAGTCGGGCCGAACTTTCAGGCAGCCTTCACTTAATTTTCTTTAATGATCATTTAACGAAGTATCTTTAATTTTTTTTAAAACAAAGCACTCTTGATGTGATATTTTATTACTAGGCAGTATTATACAAGACATCTTATTACACATCTAATTGAAAATATCAACGTAATTGTATTTCAATGTCGTTATCGCTGTGGTGAACGTATATTCCTACGATAATAATCTGATAAAAAGAAATTATCCCAATATTTTATTTAATTGACCAACGGAAGTTTCTTTCCTGTGTAATAATAATTTAATGCAAGGCTGATATAAATCGAAATTACAGTTCCAAAAATATATAAATATATTTTTTATCTATCTATCAATAACCATACCGTATCAAATCTAACTATACCTGTCAAAATCCACCAAGATGAAGAAAGCCCACAAAAGTATTTTTTGTCAGCTTTGATATATGGGACGGATAGTGAATGTAGAACAAGACTGAAAATAGTCGAATGAATGCTATAAAACAGCGTACACTTACATAGAAGTATACTATACGTGGTTTGATACAAAAATAAAGAGATTTTTTTAATTTTGTGGGTTGTTTGTTTTTGATTGAGCCCATCATTTCTTCACGTTGGTGACACTGTCTATAATTTAATTTAAATTTTCAGACATACTGAATATGCAGTTTGTGTTTGACAGGCCAATATATACAATGCATTTTAGTACGTTGGCATTTTTTTCATTTTGAAAATTACTGTAAAAAGATTTACAAAACAAATATACTATACAGTGCAAATGTGAGGAGTGGTAGAGGACGATTAAGGAGAGCATGGTTGCGACGCCACATTTCCACGCTTCTCGATCACTTGCCGTTTAGATGGCAATGTACAAGCTTAACCCCTGTCAACTTATTCACCGGATCATTTCATTTTGCCGATGATCTACTTCTGCGTTTTTTTTCTGACAAACTCCCTATGACCATCTATTCCAGGTTATCTTACTCACGTCCAGAAATATGTATAAAAACCTAGAATACTTCTTACCGGCTCATTTGGCTCCTGATTATAGAGATGGTCGTTCTTTTGACAATCCACGGAATTCTCAGCATCCGTCGCCAACACTTCCTATACCATAATTTTCTCCAGGTTATCTGGCTCACATCTAGAAATGAGCTCGAAAAACCGCATAATTTTACCGACACATAGGCTTCTGGATTATGGAGATAATCTTTCTTCTGGCGGTCCCGACGATTTTTAGAATTCAACGCCAAAACCAGATCTCAAATTAATTAATTCTTGCATATTCTCGACCTTTAATTGTCTTTGTTTCATCACCATACAAGAACGTAGACAAGCTTTATTTTGGTTCAATTGGAAATACTCCGATCTCTTCATATTTTTGTATTTTTACTAACAGGGTCATGAAAGTCGACCGCAGGACATTATATTGTTGTTATTTATGTAACTAAATTTAAAACTTATTTTTTAGAATGAAAATTAAATCAGACAATTTTATCGAATTGAAATAAGTTTTTCAAGAAACAAAAATTATGACAGTTTTTCATTATTATTTTGAATTAAAAGGCAATGATAGTCGAGGAATCTTTGTTATATTTATGTTGATAAACCGTGTTGTGAATAGACTTCCTCGAAAGTGTTCCTTCCGAAGTGCGATGTTGAAAGAAGAATATCAGCTCGTAATAGAGTGATAAAGTGGATGTATGGCTATATAATGTGTTTACCGATCTGAGCATTTCAAAAGAAGCAAAGTTTGCTGCTGATAACGGAATATTTGTCCCAACATCAAGATATACAAGAGAAAGCTTGGACGTGGCAAAAATGACGAAAGTAGGATAAATGCGGAATACATTAGGTTGTTGCGTAGAATATATGTAAAATATCAATAACTAACAAAACAACGATGTTGGGGAAGAATATGGATTGAAAAAAAGTGGGAACATTAAAGATAGGTAATAACAGAGAAAATGGGAACATTAAAAAGTGGGAACATTAAAAAAAGTGGGAACATTAAAGATAGGTAATAACAGAGAAAATTAAATGAAAAATATAGAGGGTACATCACATTTGGCACAAAATGTGGCACGACCAAATTTATCAAATTCTGAAACTGGGAAGCGAGAAAAGCCTTTAAAATATAAAAATATGCAAGACAGAGTCTGTGAACGCAGCAGAAACAAAAGGTGTGTGCCAGGATTTAATGAATACTCCGATAGAGACATGATATGATGAAAAGCAAATATTTTTTGTCACATCTTGAAATATTATACACAACATTTTATGATCTAAATATTGTTTATGAATAATTTTTATTTTCAAAATGAATCCTATTGTTATTAATTACGAATTATGGCATTCAAACTAAACGAAAAATACTTTTGTTGATCACTTCGGCTTAGAACTCGGATAATAAATGTTTAGTTAAAAAATATGTAAATCTGATTATAAAAAAAATATATCGATATTTCGACTTGTACCAGTTTTGTGTTGAAGATGTGATATTTAAAATTTTATATATTACATTTATCGAGTTCCTCTAGATTTTCTGTTCCTTAGCTTTTTTTATATTTTTAATAAACGTCGAAACTAATAACTATCGAAACTTGAGTCTATAATGTAAAGTCTAACACTATTATAAAAAAACATTATATTGTTTTAGACTTTCGTTGTGTACAGTACAATCTGACGTGTCTATTGCCGTGTGAGAATCTCTTCTGACCAACCAGAAATATTTTAAAGAGGCCGTCAGTGAAAACTAGACTGGAACATGTTAAACCTGTAACACCTGGACTGGAATACAGGGGTTTTACCAACAAGCCCACGTAGATTGTCATGTATGAGTATTTTATTCACTACAAAGTTACCACATTTGAAACTTTGTAAACTCCGATAAACGTGAATATAATACCGTATAAATAAAGCAACAAATTTAACATTGTCCATTGCACCGAACTGTTACGTGGTTTTGTGCAAATAAAAATAACTTCGTTATAAAGTTGTCAACGTAAAAAAAATCAAACTATATATTTTAAGACGCATATGACGACTTACATGTATTGGTATGACGCCTATCTTTCAACCCGGGAATGCGGGATCAATTCCCGTTGGTCTCTCGATCAAAAACAATAAGGTTCCTGCCTGGTTCTCACTTAAAGTTTATTTGACATATTTTTGTATTGTATTGTTCGTTAGTTGTAAACAGTACAACTGGTTATCTCTTCCAACCAAACTGAAATATATTGTGGAGGCCTTAAATGAATACCAGAATGGAATCCTTTTTTTGATAATATATCTTTGATAGTAGTAAATCTATTGTAATGTTTTCAGAAATAATTTTGCACACTAATATTTTAGTGACTAGCCTTGAAATTCAGGCTATAACCCTTTTTAAAATATATTTTGTTCCAACGGCAATTGAACCCGTAGCCCTCGAGTTGGAAGACATGCGTCTTGTAAGTAAGTATAAGTTATAGCATGGAAAGAGACTTCTTGACGGACTCGTCACATTGTAATGTACGTAATGAAAGAGCAATACATTGAAAAATCGTAAATTTTAGGATCAAATTTGATTTATTTTCATATGTAAACACAGCCTAAATCAAAACACACTTATAGAATCACACTTAATCATCTTACAATTACTAGTTATAAAATAATTTTCAAACAACAAAGCAGCATTATCTCATATTGAAGTGCCTTTCCAAGAAATTCGAGTAGTATCCTGTATGTTCTGGGATATATAATATTATATAGTAATATTGCAAATATGAGGAAAACTCTTTTGTTGCAAGGAATAATTGTCCTTATTCAAAAGAAATTTACCCAATACTCATAAATCGTTATCATTATCAACAGTATTTGTCACGGAATATTAATTTTATTACAATTTTTGAGCGATTGCGTTTCCCCAGCTTTATTAGTAAATTTATATTAATTTTCTTTAAATTAATATTTAAAAAAAATGCTCTCTTTTTTCTGAGTAAATCGAGAGACTCTAAAATCGGCCTTTTAAAATTTAAAATACTTTAGAGGAACGCCAAATAAAATATAAAGGAAAATATCATTTTTCTTTATTATTATATACATATTTATTATTTCATTTTTGTATGGTCCTACCCATGGAATTGCGAATTAAATTGTTTTTGAGATAGTTTATAAGAGGCAAATATTCGCAAATTATGATTCGTCCATAGGGTTTATACGAGTATATAGACACCCTCAAAGGTGGTTCGTCTGTGGACTGTCCTGAATGTAGGTGTTTTATGGTATCTCTCTGTTCCTGGTGGAAATTTCAGGACGAATTGATTGATTATTTGACATTTCAATGATATATTTATCAATTTACAATTATTTACCAGTTTGTAATTATTTGACTAAAAAATAAAACACACAAAAAAATATTTTTAAATGTACTATATTTTGTTTCTATCGATATAGAAGTAACAAAAGATCTCCTCTGAAAACAAAATAAACAAAAAAGGGCTTGTTTTTACTTTATCTGGTACATATTTATTTATATTGGTCACAAAATATATTTTGAAAATTGTAATTAAAAAATTGGAAAGAAGTGGGAAGATTAATTTAATAATACTGTTGTATTTTTTAATGATTTGAATAGAAAATGTATATAATATTTTTAAATGCATTATTAGTTTTCAGATTGTATTTAAATTGATATTCCGTTTATTTAGTAATTTACACCACAATACTAATAAAATAAACAATGTTAATATAAGATTTGAACCCTTTTTGTGTGCAGCTATAATGTACCGTTTTTGCTTTAGTATATTGGTTCATAAAATATATTTTAAAATAAAACTCATTTTATAAACAAAATCTGAAATAAGAATTATTATTTAAAGGAATGATAAGTTTTATTATTAAAAAAATGATAAACACTAAAAGAGATAATGTTTAAATTCAACAAGATACAACATTTTAAATATATAAAATACTTGTTTTACAGCCTATTATTAATGATAAATATTAAATGAAATGTTTACATAGTCATATTTTATCATTAAATTTTACAGTTTTTTAGATTGTTTTCAAATATAATAAGAACATGAAAACAAGTTACATTTATTTGCTAACACTAAAGGGGTTCATGTAGACAAATGCAATTTAGATATTTTCCAAAATATGCAATTAATTTGCTTCCGATGCATTTATATAATAAATATTGTAAATTTGCACTTAATGTTATTTATGTTCGCTTTTTATTTTTTGTTGTTCATCAAATTCATCCAAAGTTCATTTTCATCGAAAACCCTTTCATGTCGTATGTGTGAAAAAATCCTTTTACCACAAATTCACCCAACAATCCTTTTTGCTTGTAAAATCCTTACCAAAAACAGTTCAAATTCCTATTAATTTTGAATGTTTTCAGTAAATACTCCAATGTTTCACAAAAATTATGCACATTTTCCATCCCCCGATATTTTTTAATGCATTTCAATGTGCACGAAATCGTGAAAAAACATAAGCATGATTTTGTTTTGTTTATGGTTCAGTGTTTTGTCATTTTGGGTCAATGTTATATGTTCAATATTTTAATAAAATGTTTCGAATCATAATTAAATAATTATTTGTCACTGCGAAATATTTAAAACTATTTGGAATATATTTTTTCAATATATATATATATATATATATTTATATATGTAAACTCTAAATATCATGTTGAGGATGTTTTGAAACAAAAATAAGGAACAATATTAATTCTCTTTAAGGATTTGTATATCCAGAAGTTTCAAAACATATTACTTAGTTGTAATCAACTCCTTCCAAATAAGGAAACTGGATTTGACCACACGATAAGTTCAAACCGCAATATTATTCGTTACTCAGGATAGTTTTAATTCTTAGAAAGAAAAACCACCTTACCACATTCAAGGGGATAGATAACATAATTAACAGTAAAATTATCCCTTATTTTTCAAACGTCTAACTTTTGCATTTTAACCCAATTATTTCTTTTTAGTTTATTTTTAAAAGATAAAAGACATTTATCTATTCTGGGTTCAGTTGCCATTGAAATTCTGATTTTTTTTTTATTTAAGAAAAAACAATCATACTAAAACCGACGAAAATTAAAAGAAGTCCCATACATTTTTTTGTATAAAAAATCATTTACATTTCTTAAAATATTACATTTGACCAATAACTTGAATAAATTGGAAACGCGACAAAAAATTATTTTGACAACAAAAGTCTTAAATCTAATAAAAATATAGTCAAAACAAAGATAGTATTATTCAGAAATATAACGAGCGTAAAACTTCTCATACGTAAATGTTTTTGTAGCGGAAATTTGTGTTTTCTTTTCATCGCCAGTTTCTAACTTGACATAAAAAAGCGTCGTGATTTCGTTGTTTACAAAATGTCAAAATCATCCGCCATAACCTTCACTTAGTTGAACATAGTGTATCTATAGCGAATCCTTTTTCCCTTTCTTCCTTCCAATTGTTCCCGTCTCATCCTTATCGAAATCCTCACATCTACGGTTAATCCTTTTTCATTCGCCTTACGCATGATATCCTTTCCCTTAAAAATATAAAACATAAAATACATACCGTTCAAATCAAACACCCTTATTATTGATTGAACTCATGTTTTATTCTAAATTATCCTCCTTTTATCAATAAGACTCATTCGTTTATATTATATTTTAACTAATCATAATCGTTTATGTAATATATTGATGACTCACATTCGTTTATTTGATATATTTAACGACTAACATTCATTTATATATTATATATTTTAATGACTCACATTGAACACGCTTTTATTTGCTTGCACATTTATTATGTAATTATACTTAACACATTATCATTTGATATATTTTACATCACGCTTTATACCAATTGGCTTTTAAATGCTTACTTAAAAAAACATTTACTATAAAAACTGATAACAAAAATGAGTAAAACTTTCCGAAACTTGTTCCTAAATCAATGTGGATGCCCTTTTTATTCGACGCCTTCTTTCTATTATTTTTTACATAATATTTGATTCTACTTTTTATCAACTTCTCTAACTAATTCTATTCTACTTTATATTTTGTTTTGTATTTTATTTATTTATTAAATAACATTTTATTTTACATTACTTATGTTCCATGAGTTATGATTTCCATTGAACAATCTTTGATGTTTTTATTTTAATATTTATTTATTCATCAAAATTATTTTTTCTATTGACTATTTATTTCGTTTTCTTTCTAAATCATTCAAATCTTATCACACGAATCATTCTTACTGAATTACAATGTTTATTTATCATAATATTATTCTTTGGTTTAATTTTATTTTCATTCAATGTTTTTTGCATTTTGTTTTCCTGCTTTAAAATACTACAATACGTTCAATTTTTTTTATCAAATTCGCTTTATAATATTTGGTTTTCTGCCTCTACCTAATTTTTCTTTGATTAAATTATTGAAATACCCTCTAACTCCTGTTACTTTGATATCAATTTCTCCTTTTGAAATGGTCATTTTCGGTTTCATTATTATCTTGGTATCTATATTACCCATTATTTTGGTTTAATATGCTTCAACTTCTTTGACATTGGAATCCATTTATCCTTTTTAATTTGCTCTGCCTTAACTTCTCTTATATCCTAATTGTTCCTAATTATATGAGATGATATTCGTTTCATTCTTCCTATCAAATATTATTGACCTTTTTTCTTTTAAAATACTATCTTTAACATTTTCTATTTATATTATTATATTTAATTTACGATGCTCTACCCTAATCATTTCATTTTAAAATATATTTTCCTGCTTTTGATATTATTATCTTGATATTTTCTTTTTTACATACCTTGACTTTTGATTTTATGTTGCTATTCTTCATCTTATTCGACGTTGAAATCCGTTCCACCTTATTTTTAATGTGTGCTTATACATCCCTTAATTTCATCATTTCCTAATTTATTTCGTCACCTTTCTACTTATTACATCCTTTACCTTCTTCTTCTCTGGCGTCAATTTCCATTATTGTCTCTGCTGCGTCTTCTCTACATCCACCTTTCTCCTCATTCAACTTGTCCCTCTGATATCGACAATATCAGTCCTAATCCCTCGCCTCCAGTCGACCCCGCCCTCCCGGCGCCCCCTGCCGCAGGGGCGCCGCCCCGCCACGGCTCCGCCTGACCTGTTGTTCTCGGTGCTAGTGCCTGCGCCGCGCCAGCTCACCCTGGAGCGTCAACTCAACAAGAGCGTCCTCATCGGTTGGACGGCACCAGAACCCCACACCGCGGCCCCGGCGCAGATTGACAGCTACCACGTTTATGTTGATGGTGTACTGAAGACGACAGTGAAAGCTTCAGAAAGAACGAGAGCGCTTGTTGAAGGCGTTGATTCCAATAGGGTAAGTTTTATCATATTTTTATTTAAAAAAGTAAGGATGGAACAAGAAAGTGCTAAATATGATAATGTACTTTTAAAAAGATTTCGAGTTACTACTCAGTTTTCTGAAAAGTTGTTTCGTATTTCTCGGATAAATGTATCATTATTTTTACTGGCTTAAGGGGTTTATTGATAAAATACATGCTCTAAATAAGGGCGGTAGTCCAAAAGATCAACGGCCCACCAACTATGGTACGATTACCACTAGTTATACGCGAACCCCAGTTTAATGGTACGCGAGCAAACAAGCGTCAAAATACTGAAGTTTCATGAAAGTTCAACATAATTTACATGTTAAGGCTGGCTTGCACCAACGATACTTACCCTTAAATTTTATGCCAATAATGTGTATTGAACCTATCGGAGGTATTATTTCCGATATGTATTTGTTAATTTTTATTACATACAGAAACTTTCTAAACTCAAATTCTAAACATTAATTACATAATGAGTAAGGAAGTCGGTATAGGAAACTAAATTATGATGGGGCAGGGGGTGGAGAAGGGGCCAAAGGGGTACTGATGGTATGACTCTCTTTGTAACGTTCATAAGGTGGTACGATAAAAAAAGTATGCGAGCCACTGGTCTAGATGGATAAAATAATTAATGAAAAAACTTTTTTTTATATGTCAATATTAAAAAAAAAATAGTGGATAGCATATTTATTCAGATTTAATCTAAATTAAAGGAATATTTTTTGAATGTAGTGATCCCGTGTAAAACAAAACGCCATTGTCCAGCGGATATAACTTCTGCCATCTCAGCACACGATTACTCATCACTCGAATCTCTGGACCATTGTTGCAAAATGCTCGTTCAGCTATCTTTTTTTCATACAAAAGGCATAATTTATGAAGTGTTTTTTTTACACAGTTATCAGCTCGTAAATGAATGTATGCTGATTTAGTTTGCAGCCGTAACTTAAGTTTAGTAATATTTGAATAACATATTATTCATTTGAAAAAAGTACTGCTTTTTTTTCAAGAAATTTACCTTGACCTTTTGAATGTTTTTTTAGACTTTATAATTTTTTTTTCAATCTCGATGCATCCACGTTTTTTTAATTTAAGTTTTACTACATGAAGGTATTATTCATAAAAAAATAAAACTTTGAAAGTATTTAAAAATACATCGTTGTATATAGTCAGTAGCGTACCGGGACCACTAGCAACTGGGCAGTCGCCAAGAGTGGTGATAAGTTGAGGGCGCAAACGCCTCCCTTGAATATTGAAAATCACACAAACGAATTCGCCAAAAGCAACAATAACCTAATTAAGTATCTGTATAAAGTGTAATCTGGTGGGTATAGTGTCAAATAACCGCTGCAATCAATGCAAAGCGAGGCAGAGGTTAACCTAGAGAAGTGTGGAAGGAGATAGTTGAAGAAATTTTAATTGAGAGAAACTTAAGAAGTATGACGAACAGTAGAGCATGTATGAAGATATGTATGAATGTGGAAGAGGCGAGAGCTGTGTACGTGAATGAAAGGCGTGGAGATATGCCCTCTCTGCCTACTCCAAAGAGACATGTCTTGATGGTATGTATATACACCACTACAACGACCAATTAATATGAATTCTATATTTTAATCACTATCAAATAATGGATATAAAATTAGAAATAAAAACAGTACAAAACTGTTGAACCTATGTTTTTTACTGTTTACTGGTGATAATCATTCCGACAACTATCCTGTAATGCAGAAGTTGCCAATTTATGATTCGCGAAAGCTACCAAAACACGTTCCGTAATTTTAATGCGGAACCCCAAATTTTATACGCCGATAAAATTTGGGGTTCCGCAATAAAATTACGGAACGTGTTTTGTTATAACTTAAAAGAAACATGTCCAAATTTAAAAAAAAACGTGAGTCGTCGTTTATTGCCTTTTAATTCCACATATATGTATGTGTGAAAGCGGATTTTCTCTCTATTCTAGGACAAAAAAATACAGTAGTAAGATGGATGTCATTCCTGATATAAGAATTCAGAAATCCACAATCGGACCAAATTTCGAAAGGAAAGATAATAATCTAATCCATTACATAGATTACCAGTTTGACTGTATTATGTATTAATAATGTTTTTTTTCTATTGTAATAAATCTGTTTTTGGTATTTTCAATAAAGTATCAACAGTTACAAAAATTACAATATATAATAATGCATTGGTACCTACTTAGCTCTGCGGGAGGCCAAGACCCGACCTGGGTTGTAGAGCCATAGATGATGATGATTGGTACCTACTTTGGCGTATAGAAGTAAAATTTGGACTAAGGATAAAAATGATAAAAGTAAGAGCAATGCTGTGGAGAAGCGTGCATGAAAAAACGTAGTATCAATGTATGCAAGAAACGGAATGAATGCTTTTATAAAATTGATGATTTAAACAAGATTAAGAGAGTTGGTTGGACGGAAGGTATTGCTCTACTGTAATAAGCTCTCAAAATGTAGCGTATACAACCATGTACACAAAAAAATAAGACAGGAGCTTTAAGATGCTTTGGGCATGTGGATAGAATAAATATTGAATTAATAACTAATCGAATATGCAAGTCAAAAGTGCAAGATGTGCGTCGAATATGTAAACCGAGGAAAATGTGGCTGGATCAGATTTTATCAGAAAATGAAGTGAGAAGTATGAATTATAGAAGATTATGTATGACGAGATTGGATGGACTTTTTTTTGGAGATCTATTTTAGAGAGTCAGAGGCCTACACCGCAAGGCACACGACGTGATACATATGTATCATATGTTTGTGTAATAAATTATGTTTGATTAGTTCTTTAATTTATTGTATAATCAGTAATCTTTGTTAAGATTCTAACATTTTTATCAAGGTGAAAAGGGCTTCGTGATAAAAAAAATATGTTGGGAACTGCTGCTATAATGAATTGTGAATTTACAGCCTCACCGCATATCCGTCCGCTCGGTGACCGTGAACCGGAGAGTGTCCCGAGATGCGGCGTGCACCATGGTCATCGGGCGTGACACGTCCAGTCTGGGTCCCTCCTCCGTACGGGCCACCGGAGTCACCTGCAGCCAGGCCGTTATCTCCTGGTTGCCGGCTAACTCTAATCATCAGCATGTCGTCTGCGTTAACAATGTTGAGGTTAGTCCTGCTGTTATCAACATGTTTTCTGCGTTGGAAATGATAAGCTGTGTTCCTATATGATCAACATGTTGTCTGGGCCTATAATGTTGAGGTGGGTTTCGATATAATCAACATGTTGTCTAGGTCAATAATGTCGAGATGAGTTTCGATGAAATCAATATATTGTCTGGTTTAAATAATGTTGAAACAATTGTCCATACAATCAACATATTTAGTTATTTATAAAAATACTTTAATGTACCATTTATAATTTGGCTATTTTATTGCCAAAATTCAATCTGACCTTTATGAAATGAAAATAAAATGACAAAAGAAAGAATTGTTAGACAAAAATAATTCAGGAAGTATTTAACGATGTAAAAGTAAAAAAAAACATATGTGGCCAGGAGGTACGGGAAGAAGGATAATGGAAGAATTAGGAAACATGATTCGTCACTAAAGAGAAATATACTGCTTTTTGAGTCGCTGCTTAAAAACTCGGCAGCGATGGAGTGAGTATTATATTTGTTGGTAGCTGGTTTCACAACCTAATGCTTTAGACCGTTAAGGACGACCTGAAAAATGAATAAAGATGAACTGGAAAACTTTAAAGGCAATCTCCACTTGAGCGGTGCGCACGTCCTTGATAATGCACTACACATTTTCTACGGGATATGAAGTTTCTTAGTTAACAACAATGAGCTGAGTCCTGGCTTAATCAACATGTCAACTACGTTAAAAACAATTCGCAATAGATTTGATCATGTCCAATCTGCAATATTCTTCAGTGATAACCGAGGGCATCACATGTAGTGATAGATTTCCGGGTGGAAGTCAAAGGTCATACCAATCAGGCCACAGAGATCGCCAACTCATGTACATTTTAGAAAATAAAATATGACATCTTTTTTATTCTTTCCATCAAATTCACACGATCGTGGTTTCCCACAATTGCCTACAAAATAACTGTACTATCCTCATTGATATTTTTTTCTTACTTAGTCGGTATATGATAAGTCATATGTCGACTAAGGAGAATAAAATCGGAGATATTCGTTTTCATTCATGCCTTGAATTTAAAATCGCGAGAGAATGTCTCAAATCTTTATCACCTCACTTCGCTAATTATAAATTGTTGTTGCTAAGTAAGAACAAGTTTAAACATCTCTCTTGGCCATTTATTTAAAAGTCCGAGAAATCTTCGGAAAGAACTCGTGGAAAAGTTTAGTCGGGGAAGTTAATTGGAATTGCGCCTCGCCTCGGTCCGTGAGGAATAAAATATGGTACAAAATACGTCTTCTCGCTCGAGGTACGGGGACTTAACATACTTTCTCGAGTTGAATTCTGCTTGAATGTGACTGAAAACATTACAAGACTCAGTTTTTACAATTGTTTTCTAAATATCTACAAAATACGAATTTAAAAATATATATATATATT